>JAVSBS010021373.1:21965-36407 GCA_033124195.1 Coracias cyanogaster
GAACTAATTTAAGAATAGCTGTCTAGTGAAGGTTGTACTGTGATGATAGTAAATAGATTAACATTTGCTATGTAGGAGGATGAGAAGGCTGCTGCAGAAATTTATGAAGAATTCCTTGCTGCCTTTGAAGGAAGTGATGGTAATAAAGTGAAAACATTTGTAAGAGGAGGAATCGTTAATGCATCTAAAGGTATAACTATCTTTTTTTTGTTGTTGTGGTGGATCATTTGGCTTTGAGTAAAGATGAAGATTGGCTTTGAATTGCATTTAAAAATTAGTATGTTACATTAGAAACAGAAAAGGAAAGAATGCTAAAATCTACTTTATGCTTTGATTCACTTGGTAGGTGGTGGCGTGGTTAGTCTCTTAAACTTCAGAGGAAAAAATGCTTTGTTTTAAAATACCTAATCTTTGTTCTTTTTCTTTGTATTCAATGATGTTACAGAAAGTTTGCATTATCACTTTTTAAATGAAATATATTGAATCGAATGAACAAGTCTAAAGAACAGCATTCTGTTTAATGAACAGTATTGTGCAGCATTAGATAATACAATTTGATTTTTTAAAAATTTGCCTTTAATTTCAGAGGAGCATGAAACAGATGAAAAACGGGGTAAAATCTATAAGCCTTCATCACGATTTTCAGATCAAAAAAATCAACCAAGCCAGCCATCTAATGAGAAACCTCCATCCCTCTTAATGATAGAAACCAAAAAGCCTGTAAGTTCCTTATTTTAATATTAATGTCATACTTAGAAAGTATTTAGCAGTGCTTTGAAAAAGGTCTATGTGATCTTGCAGAGTACTTTTACCTGCATTTATCACATACTGAAAGAAACTTGAATTTGCTTAATCCCATGACAAATAACAAGACAATGAAATGCAGAGGTGTGGTAGCCTTGTATCCAGGGTGGTATACCTAGTACTGCACTTTGATTTGGTGGCTGTATGTCCGCTAATGGAGACAGGCTTTCATGGATGCAGATGTAGTGATTATTACAAAGTAACAGTAACTCCAACCCTGAGAATTTGTGAGGTTTTAGAAACAATTATTCTTTCTACCATCAGATTTTAGGTTTTTATATCTTTAAGAAAAAGACCTTTGCATTGATCCAAGTTTTTCGTAGTGAGGTTTTAAATTTATTTTTTTTATGGTGATGTTTGAGATGTCCCTTTAGCTCTTTGAGTTGTGCCAAAGAAGTTGTAGAACTTACACATTTATTGAGATGAACACTTCAGTTTTATTTAATGTATTTGGACTTCTGCATGGTTTAATACTTTTTTTGACAAACTGAGATTTCATTGTAAATATTATGAACAAACCCAGTCTTCAAGTCAAGTGATAGTTATATATGATTACTGTTACTAGTGTATATTTTTAATGTGTAATTAATGTCTTGTATGTCTTTAAAAAGTCTTATAATAGTTTACTATAATTTTTAAGTGAAATATATGATACTGCCTGTTAGGATGGGAAATGATATGTGATGTGATAATTGTAAGTAATCCCATCCTAGCCTCCCTCCAGCTTTAAACAAAACTCAAATTTAGACTAGTGGGGTAATACTGGATGGCAGTTTTGTTTTTCATTGTATGTAAAACTCTACAGTTACAGAAATGGATTGTAACATTTTTTTTTATGCTGAGCTCTGTTCTGTCATATGCAAGTGTTTGTACTGTAAGAATATTACTGCTTTTCAAATTTGTCATAAATACTTATGAAGTAATGCAATCAGTTTACTCACTTGCCCTGTCCAATGGTGATTGAAGATAATGAGGTGAAAATGATTTTATTTATTTGGCAGACCCTCCCCAAAAACAAAAACAAACAAACAACTTTGCCTGGGGTGAGTAGGAAGTCCAGTTTTTCCGAAGCTGTAGTGTGTAACACAATAAATATTTTGTATGTCTGCCTATTGGAAACGTTTTCATTTAAATCTGGTTATATAAAAGCAATGTTCTTGAAGATAAGAGTTCACATGAGTTAGTTGAGGTACATATATTACAGTAAAAAGAAATATTAAAATATCTATATTCTTTGTTGTTCAGGAGTGCTTTTTCTGAGGATCTTGAACTATTTAGAGTAACTGTTTGTTCAGACCTGTATTTATATCTGAAAGAAAGCAAGAGAAGGAAATTTTCAGATGGAATGTTTGTGGATAAAATAATGGAATATATATGTAAAATAATTTACATATATATGTTCACACATCAATTTAATTAGAGCATATAGTTTGTTAGGGATGTAGTCAGCTTTGAAGTTTCTACGTGGAACAAACTGGCAAAATACATGACTTTTAAGTTTCTATGTTGTAGAGAGACTATTTGATCACATGCTGCATAATAATGAGAAGTAACAAAGTTTAGTTTAAGCTATCCTTAGTTTTATGTTTTCTAGCTTTGTGTTTGATAGTACTCAGTCTTAATGTTTTCAAGTATGTATGTTGTGCTTTTTATTTTTTTTTCCTCCTCTAGTTTACTTGGTTTGAAAGCTGTAGGTAAAATATGCATGGAAATTATCTAAAATTTTGTTATGTACATACATTTTTAATTTTTTGTTTCATTTTATCTGCTGAAATGTTGGCTGATATATCTTTGATTTTAGCCTTTGAAGAAAGGAGAGAAGGAAAAGAAGAAGAGTAATTTGGAACTTTTTAAAGAAGAATTGAAGCAGTAAGTTTTACTATAAATACAGAAGAGGCTTTTATCTTGTTTTTAACCATTCTTGCTAAACTGTTTCCCTTGTTTTTTCCCAAATGCTTGTGGAGTGCAGTAACTTCATTAACAATGGCGGTGATAATTAAACAGCCTAAGAACCCATTCTGGTACATGCTCAGTATGGGTGTCTGTGATTTGTCTGGATAATCACTTGCCATCTAACAAGTTCTGTAGTGTTCCTTGATAACTTCTGCCCTTATGCTGATCGCTGATAGGAAGTGTTTGCCACCACACCACTGTTGCTGGAAAAGGCTGCTGTTTTGAAATATAGCCTTGACCAGAGGCTATAAAATTATCAAGAAACAAACTAAAAAAGACAAATATGCTGGCTTAAATCTTTGCCTGTGGAAAGGAATGGATTTATTTGCATGTTTGGTACTGTCTTCCTAAGCAGAAGAATATCCAGAGCAATTAACCAAAAAAAAAAAAAAGCCACATAAAAATGCATAAAGTATTTCAGAGTAAGCAAATGACTGGCTAGCTTTCCAAAGCTACCAAAGATGATTTTTGGATCAGTTAGGTGTAAATAGAAGCTTTAATGATTCAATCAACCAGCCATCTAGCAGAATAAAAAATGGAAATCTAGGTTTGTTTCTGTAACAGCTGCTGTCAGTATGTTACTAGTGAAACTTGGAATGCAATTGTGTTATAAATTAGCAGATGTGAGCCAACAAATGAGGACACTTGTTAAAAGTCAGTCAGCAAAACAAGTAGGTACTGTAACAGATGAGGGTAGTCAGGGTTTATGTGTTGACTTTTCTATTGGTGGGGTTGTAGCAAAGAGATTGGTAGCAAATTGAAAACGTGTATCAGACTCAGGAAGAATAGGAAGTTTTGCTAGCATCTGTTGAGGAATTGCAGTATGAGGCTGAGCTTTTGTATTACTGCAGAAACAATACTTGTAATTAAACTTTAGAGATTTAATTCAGCTTGCATAATTTAAAAAACAAGCTGAGTAATGCTTCAAAAAGTTTTTCACTTCTGAATGTGTAATACAACAGAAAGAGCAGCACATATTTTGAGTGTAACTGAGAGCCATTTGTGGGGGATGTCTGTCACCCTACAAGGTGACAGCCTACAGGAATAAAGAGCTTAGAAAAGATTGGAGGAGAGAGACACTACAAAGCTGTGTGTGTCTTGAAAAGTCATCTCAATGGTCAGTGGATCTCTGGCAGTTTTTCTCTGGTCACTTTTTCAGAGCACAAATCTTATTTCTGGCCTTGTATACTACTTCTCAAACCAAGTCAATTTTAGACACATTAAAACACCCTGACGGTATGAATGAGGAAGCATGCAGCTGGAAAAATTCTGGTAGATGTATTTCAGTTGGTTTTACAGAAATTCAAGCATACCAGCAATTTGAAATTAAAAAAAAAGTTAAATTTAACAATTTAAACTATTGTTTAATATTAAAAATTCTCAATTTTTCTCAGTTTTCAATTAACTTTAGAACAAAAGCCCCAAAATGTATTTTTACTTAAGTTAAACTTGTTTTGTAGAATACAAGAGGAGCGTGATGAAAGACATAAAACAAAAGGTAGATTGAGTCGTTTTGAACCACCACAGTCAGATTCAGATGGCCAGCGTCGTTCCAGTAAGTAGATGTTATTTTTTATGTTTGCTTGGGATATAAAGTCTGTAGACTAAAGTGTATATATTTCTCTTATATTTATTCAGTGGATGCTCCTTCAAGAAGAAACAGATCATCTGGTGGTAATGTAGATTCTTTTTTCATTCATTACAATGTTGTCACTTAAACATATAGTAAGGATTACAACTTCTTTTTTTTCCTGTTTTTTTTTCTCCATCTTGTAGTACTGGATGATTATGCACCAGGGTCACATGATGTTGGAGATCCAAGCACAACAAATTTGTATCTTGGAAACATTAATCCTCAAGTAAGTTTGGAGTTGAGGTGTGAAGTGCAGTGGTGGCATGTTTGGGTCCAGCTGATTTTTTTTTCTTTTTTTTTTTTTTTCCCCCAGTGGCAATTTTTCCTCCTTCTTATTCTAACCCATATGCATATGTTTACACCCATATACTAGGTACAATTGGAACTGTAGAGGCAGCATTCATTTTAATAATGTTCTGTACATTATTCTGCAAAAGTTAAGGTTTAGACTATCAGTTACTGGACGCAGAAATGCTCAATTAAAATTATTTTTCCATGTATATCTCCATGCAAGGTGGATAACATCACAAAAATTTGAATATGCTTAGTTTAAAATGCATTTAAAAAATTTATTTTTGCAATAGATCATATTGGTGGGGTATCAATGAATTTTTGTTTTTCAAGAAACTAAAACATTCAAATCTCCATGTTTGGACAATAATATGAAAGAGTATCTTAGAAATATAGTAGCAAGATGCTAATTTTTACCTTTTCGTGTAGATGAATGAAGAGATGTTATGTCAAGAATTTGGACGCTTTGGACCATTAGCAAGTGTTAAAATTATGTGGCCAAGAACTGATGAAGAAAGAGCAAGAGAAAGAAATTGTGGCTTTGTTGCATTTATGAACAGGAGAGATGCTGAAAGAGCATTGAAGAATTTAAATGGTAAACAGATTTCTTAGTTCGGAGTTGTAATTATCTGTGTAGGAATATTGAGGAGTAAGAGTAAGTGTATCTTCAAGTTGTTTTATTACACTAGTGCTAGATATGTTGTAGTTCCAGTAGGTACCACACTGGCAGTGATTCTAGTTTGCACTGACTGTTTTACTGGCAGCTGAATGTTGCCAAACTGTAGTATACACAAGGGCTGGGAATACTGGTGGCTTTAGCTGTGGGTAAAGATGTAAAATTTCTGGCTGTTTTGAAGATGTGAGGAGGCAATGTTTGATAATCTCTTCTCCGTAAACAGATTATTTTAAGAAGGAATCTATTGCTTGTAGTTGTTTACCAACAATATTTTTTTCGTGAATGCATCTAACTAGTACACAGTATATAATCAGTGATTGGTGATGAATATGTTATGTTGTTTTGAATAATGGCTAAATTAATAATACTGAAGAGGTAACTACTCCACCAGACATGTAATTTTGCATGTTTTGAATAACATCATTGGAAATTTGTTATTATGAACAAAGCATTTTGAAGAGTTGAAGTGCAGAAATCATATAATTTAAGAGTTACTGTGTTCATTCTGATGTGCTGAGTATCAAATTTTTAGGTTTTTTTTTCCCTCAAATCAATTAATTGTTTAGTGTGGTCTCCTGAAAACATACATTGGGGGAAGATTAATAAATTTCATGTAATAGGCCTTCATTTGCACATGATGTACTCTGATAGATGTGGTACACTAATCAACAGTGTAAGCAAAAGGTAAACCTGGCAGGCAAACCTAAATACTGCACTTAAATGGAGAAATCTTGAGTGATGCAGAACCAATTTACAACATAATGATGCTTTTGTTTTGATTTGGCTTTTTATTTCACTTTTTCAGGCAAGATGATTATGTCATTTGAAATGAAGCTAGGTTGGGGCAAAGCTGTACCTATACCACCACATCCAATATACATTCCACCTTCTATGATGGAGCATACCCTCCCGCCTCCTCCGTCAGGACTGCCTTTTAATGCTCAGCCTAGGGAGAGATTGAAGAATCCTAATGCTCCAATGTTACCACCACCAAAAAACAAGGAAGATTTTGAGAAGGTAACTTACAGTACCCTGGGCCATATCTCATTGTTAAATACTACATCTGTGACAGTATTTCAATGACTTTATAGATTTGCATTGTTCAGGCTGACTTTGGCAGCCCTTAGTGTACAAACTCACTGGCTCCCTGCTGTAGCCCAAGGGAACTCACATAATTCCTGAAGTTCTGTTTCACGTCTGTGTTAGGGCACAGTATATTAGGTCTTGATTTATTTTAGTGGTACTTTAAATCTGGGTATGGTTTTTCCCCCTCCAGGCTCCCTGGATTTTTTTCTCCTATGTCCCCCCGCTTTTTTTTGGCTGCCAAATTGCAGTGTCTAAATTGTTTTCTTTAGAGAAAATACCACATTTTAATTTGAGCAACATTTTTACACTAGAGGAGTTGATGTATTTTGTGTAGAAGGTAATTAATCTGGACGTTGAGTAAGTATTTTATGCTACTTATGGAGTCAGTTTTCAGACTTTTTTTTCTGGAATATTAGCTGATGAAAGGGTAAGTATCTTGTAATCACAAACCAACTTGATTTACATTTGTAAGAATTTGTTGATTCTTTGAATGACACTTTGAATGTTAGGGCTGGTATTTTAAGACTTGGGAGTAAAGTAATACCAACATGATCCAAGTCAAATAGTTTAGAATCTTTTCATAAACTTAAGAACTCCTTTCTTAATTATATTCAGTGTAGTACCTATTCAGTGCACCAGTGTACATTCTGGCAGGAATGTTCTTATACTTTGCAATTGGTGAACTTTTGTGGTTCACTGACACAACCATTTGCATTTTGTGTAATTGCTTAGTTATAACTTCACAGCAGTGATTGCCTGCAAAACTTGTGATAGATGTGTAGTATTTTCATTGCATATGTATATTTTTGCTTGTTACTTGTTAACAATACTCACATATTCTATGTTTATTATCTGATGTGACTTCATATACAGACTCTGTCGCAAGCCATAGTCAAAGTGGTTATCCCAACAGAAAGGTACATGTTTTTCTTTATTATTACTGATCTAAATATAGAAAATTTCCCCTTTGGAATTTTAAAGAAAAATGGTGATGTTGAGGAAAAGGTAATGGCTTGACTGAGCAATGGTTCTTTCATCATGCTTGACACAAATACGTGTGTTTTACAGTCTTAACTTTTTTTTTTTAAATGAGGATCTAAGTAATTATCTTTCACATTTAAGCACAAGAAATAGCTGCAGGGTAATTTTTTGAATGAACACTAGGGTGAAACAACTTCTCATAGAGACACTGTGTAAGTCCTGACATAAACCTCCGAGTACTTCATAGCTAAGGATGCTGATGTCTCCAGTGTGCTGCTGTGGTTTTGGTGGGGGCTTTTTGTTTGTGGTTTGGGGTTTTTTTGGTTTTTTTTTTCTGTTTGTTTGGGTTTTTTTGGTTGGTTTTCTTTACTTGTACAATTTGTAACCAATTGAGCTAAAAATAATTTCTGATTTCTACTTCTATTTTTAACATAGCAGAGTTAATAATTTTGGACACTGAGAAAGGTAGTTTGGTATTGCAAGGGTATTCTTCCATTTTGGTCCCTATCAGTGCTCCTACCTTCACACTAGTCTAGGTATACTCTTGCTCAGTTAAGCTAAAACCTTTTCCCAAACATAGGAACACAACACTGTTTTAAAAGTAAATAAACACAAAAGACTACCAAATTCTCTTTGACATTGGCCTTGGTGAGCAACACCAGCTGAACTGTCTGCGGCAGCGGGGGACCAGGAAAACTTCATGGGATGGATTGGGAAAGTATACAGTTTTTGACCAGACATTGGTACGATCGGCTCCAATAAATGTGGTTTTATTATAACTGAAAAACTTTTTTTTTTTTTGTTGGCCAACTTAAGCTAAATGACATTTTAAAATAATGCACTTAAAACTATCATATTTTTTTACTACACTGTTTTAATTGTCACAAAGTCCCTTTTTTCTTTTTTTCATGTGGGGGGGGGGGAAGAAGGAGATTTGTGACGCCAGTTATAGTAGTATATTAACATATTTGTCAATAGGTGTTCAAATGCAATAGTATTTTTTGTTGACATTTTAGGACAGTATGATTTTTGTTGGGTAGAGACATGAATAATTAGGACAACCAGGAGGAGTCTTGATTTGAGAAACAGAATAGTAGAAAAAGTAGTTGTAAAACTGTACAGTATTTACAGGGTAATTAGCTTTCAGAGAAAAATGTTTCCATTTTATTTACTGTGGCATTTTGAAAGTTCATATGATAAGAAAAGCTCGTGTTAATTGAATTGTATTTGAAAAAGCTTTTTTTCTTCCTGATGAGTTTCAAAGGTGCTAATGATGACTGCTAAGACTATTAGTGCATCACATCCTGCAAAAATTCCGATTGACTTAAGGGAGATAATATGTTTAATTATTCTTCCTTGTTTGAAAATTTTCAATATTTTAACATCTCTTCTTAGTATTTACTAAACAGAAAACCTTGAGTATACATAATCAAGTGGGGTTTTTTTTCTGAAAAATTAACTTTCAAGTAGCCAAAATGCATGTAACGCCCTCTTTCAGATATGGGATGTAACTGAATTTTTTTTCCATACATCTGAGGTCTTTTCAAAGCAGATGTTGAAGCATAACCTGGTCTTATGCAACTTTATTGTACTCAATTAAAGAAAAATCAGATGAAAGCCAATGGCATGGTTCTGCAGGAAGCCAGAAATGATCACATTGAACTTGCCTTAAAATAAATGAATGGTTTAATAGTTCAGAGGCTTGAATACTAATTGTAAACTTCTTTCTTACTGATGTTTTCAAATACAGTTCATATAACAGGAACACTCTTATTTAGACTTTCAGAACACTGCTTTAAATAAAATGGCTACAGAATTACTGAGACTACGTCCTTTTTACAATATTTCTTGCATTATAAAAAGAAAACAGGAAAATTTGAGCTGTAGGTAGCTATACATCTGCTCAAATATACAAAAGATAGTTTTAATGCTAGCTAGTATAAACCAGAACATTTGCTAAGTTTGCAGATGGCAGGGGCAGGTTTTTATTACTATGTTTTGTAGTTGAATTTTTTTTTTATCTGGTATGTAATAGCTGTGACAGAATTTTGAATTTTTTACTTTTCTATTTATGGTAGAAAATCACCTCATTACTAAGAACTAATGGAAAATTCTGCAGCTTTTCAATGTAAACAGTTTTTAAATTTTAATAATTACCAAATTACTAAAAGGAAATTAATCAGATACCTGTAAAGGACCAATATCCATTTGTTACATCTATGACAATAAATTAAAAAAATGTAAAGTCTGTATATTTTTTTTTTTTGTTTGCATCACACTCAAAAGACATATGCTGTGCAGCTTTTGATATATGTAGGTAATACATATTTGAAAATTCAAGATCCTGTTTCCAAAAACAACCCCAGAGGTTGGAAACTGATGATCACTATTCTTTATGAAGCTTAATTGTCTCCTGTTAGCATGTTTATAAGTGGCTCTGCATTTTCAGATGTGGCTTGATAAGTGTGTACTTCACATCTGCTTCTTGCCTGTCTCAGGATGTAGTGCTGAATGAAAATAATAGTTTGATTTATTTAATTTTTAATTGTGATTTGGTTTACTTGAGTGTGTGAGGGAGGCAGTATTGGATGGTACGACATGAAGTGGTGGGCAGTTATGTTTTATGCCAATAGTTGAGTCTTGACCAAATCTTCATCTAAATTTTATAAAACCATTGCCCTGTTTGGCATCAAGAAAACTATTTGCTTTTCCTTTTGTACTTGAGTATTTTGAAAGCTGAAGGCAGTTTCTACTGAATATTCAAAAGTATGTGTTTAATTTTAAGCATAATATTCAGCCACTTGTTCCTCTGTAGAAGCTATTTAGGTGAGGGTTTAGTTTTTGATAGTTAATTGTACTTTGCTGTTCAGTTGCCCATTTTTATGCGTAAGGACTGTTAAGCTTCTGCTAAGCAAGAGGTGGTTGTAGACTAAGCCATGGAAATTCAGGAAAGAGGTCTCCTCCTAAATTCTTACTCCACCACTCCTAGGCATGTTTCTATTTTAGAATGCCCGTGTCTGTGATGCAAGGCTATAATAATGTTCCATGTTACCTTATCTTTTACATGGTTTTCTTAACAATACAGCAAAATAATCTCCTGCACAGTGGTAGTATCTTAGGTGGAGTGTAGTCTTATATAGTGTTAGGTCTGAATCAATTTTTCTTTAACTGTGTTGTTGTTCTAGGAATTTGCTCGCTTTGATACATCGAATGATAGAGTTTGTGGTACGGGAAGGGCCTATGTTTGAAGCCATGATCATGAACCGAGAAATCAACAATCCAATGTTCAGGTACTTAGTATGTTGCTTCAATTTGAAATAGTGCTAACTGTTTTCACAGTTGCTAATAATCTTGCATTTCTGACATACTAATGAGAATTGGTTTTACTGTATCTTACCTATATGTTCAGATTCAGATTTTACAAATTGTAATTGTAATTGATAGCTTATGCTATCTTTTTTATGAAGAAGAATGCACACAACAATGCATTTGTTACTAATGTGTACATATAAATAAAATACTATGCGCACACTATAAAATGTATTTATACATATATATAAAATAAATAAAATTACATTTAATATCTGCTTTTTTGAGGGATCCAGAGTCATCAGTGGAAGCAGTAGCACACATTATAAAAAAAGAAAAATAATACCCTGCAAACCAGACAGACCAACTCAATGTAAAATCTAACTTTCCTGGACCCCTATTTCTAACCTTTAGCAAGTGTTGGGAGACATTTTTCTTTGATGTGATGTCAATGCAAATAGGATTAAACTGTAGCTGACACAGTGAAGTTGTCAGAATTTCCAGCTCTTGTCATTAATGGAATAAAAAAGGATCAATCTCCAAATTTCTTGTGAAATTCAGTCACTGAAAAACTTCCAGGGAAATACTAAATGACCTTTTAAAAATGTTTTATTTACATGAAGTTTAAAGTCCTTCATTATATACAAACTGAGAAAATATGCGGGTCGAAATATCCTGACTATTAAAAATTGGCTGCCTTTTTCTTTTAAATTTTTATTTTTTCTCCCATGATATCCTAAGAGTGTTTTGACGGACAGTTTTTTAGTGGAAAACTTTAAGTCATTTTGTATTTGATCGGAGCAACCTAAATGTACAGCACCACTTGTGCTGAGGTTGCAGTTGCTCCCATAGTGACTCTTTGCACTTTTAATTCTTCTGCTTTACTGTGGGACTGCGCAGTCATTCCTCTGACTCTGTTCTGCTTTTAACTTCTGAGAAATGCTGTGCCTTTGTGAAATTGTGCACTCTGCTTTGCAGGTTATATTGATATGTGTGTGGAGTGATTTTGTTCTGCTTAGCTGTTCTGTAGGTGTACGTGATTTTAGCTATCTTGAGTTCACTTGTAGCTGAGGTGGGATTTTGAACAGGATTTGGTTGTATTTTGTTACTTCCTTTGAATTTGCTTCAGTTAAATAATTTGCAATATGTTTTGTGTATTTTCTTTTCTCTTTGTTTTAGGTTTTTATTTGAAAACCAGACACCAGCCCATGTGTATTATAGGTGGAAGCTTTATTCAATTCTTCAGGCAAGTAGAATTTTAGTGACATTTTGTTAACTTAAAGCATGATGAAATAAAAGAACACCAAAATAAAAATGCTTTTGTTTTTTTGTAGGGAGATGCTCCAACCAAGTGGAGAACAGAAGATTTCCGAATGTTCAAAAATGGGTCTTTTTGGAGACCACCACCATTGAATCCATACTTGCATGGGATGTCAGAAGAGCAAGAAACAGAGGCGTTTGTGGAGGAACCGAACAAGAAGGGTGCACTTAAGGAAGAGTATGAACTTCCATCAATTTATAGTGCTATTTTAACTGCTAATCTGCTTGGTTTTTTTCCCGTTGTGGCATCCCATTTTTGTAGTTATAATATGGCATCCCATGTTTGTCATAATATTATTTAGAAGCTCAGTTAACCTCAGTGCTTTTCAGTTAGTCTTTTTGATGCTGCTTTTTGCTAAATGAGTTCTGGATTTGATTAGATTTTTCATCGAACAATGAGTCCTTTCAAACGAGTTGTTGTTAACCCTTTCTTTGATGGGGATTGGGAAGATAAGGGTTTTGGCCCATTTTGTATTCCTGTCTGTTGGTGGGGATATTATAGCACCGTTCTCAACATTGTTATGATCTCATGAACTAAACAGTTACTGTAGTCTTAACCTTACTGATGCTGTTCATAAAAAATTACAATTGTTAATTGCAATTGTTAATAAGCAGGAAGAGGCAGATCATAGAGTTCTTTGTTGTGAATTCTAAGCATGGTGACGATGGCTCTGGTAGTAGAAATACATAATGTTCTTAATTCTGTTTTTATTGTTCCAACTATGTTCTTAGCATGTGGAATTTTTTCTTGTTTTATTCTTTTCATCATAGTTTGATAACAGTCATGGTTCTGGTGGTTTTAATACATAATTTATTTCTTAAATTTTCTTTTTGAAAGGCTCAAAAAGATACTATTTTGAGCATGTAGATTAGGGAAAACCTGAAATAATTGCTTCTTACTAGCTTTCTGAATCGAATGTTTCTTATTCTGCAGCAGAAATTCTTTGCATGATTTAGATTTATCCATTTTGACTTAGGCTTAAACTAAATCCAAAAAGATAATTAATTTTTAGAGATACTGATCTGCTGCATTAGGTATTTCTCAGTTATTTTTCCTTGATTTTTGTATGTAGTCAAGACTTGAGTGAGAATTTTTTGTACTTTCTTTATGTAAAGTGGATGCATATGTTTGAGTCACTGAAAACTCAGGCAACAGAATATAAAAATATTTAAAATTGCTTTTATCCTAAAGACGGAAAAATAAAAAACATTAAATGGAAATTCCCCAAGGTTTTATACTGAAAGTATTAAAATTCTTGATATTTCAGACAGAGGGACAAATTAGAGGAAATTCTGCGTGGATTAACACCTCGGAAGAATGATATTGGTGATGCAATGGTTTTCTGTCTAAATAATGCAGAAGCTGCTGAAGAAATTGTAGACTGCATTACAGAATCATTGTCCATTCTGAAGACTCCTCTTCCTAAGAAGGTGTGGATATTTTATATAATCTTGTATTTTGAGTGAAGAGCTCACTTAACAGTACATGCATATAATTTACGAGCATTATTTTGTAAGTTTCAGATAGCATTGAGGTGTTTTATTAAAAGATGGCTGTGAATTTAAGGATGCTTTCTTCCTGTGGGACTTCATTATATATTTTTATTCTTTCTGAACCTGCATGTAAATAATGTTCTGCCTTACTATGCAGTTGAAAACAACAGAATAGTGTGTTCAAACAAGGAAATAAAAATTGGAAAGCCATGATCTGTCCTTTGTAATACTGTGTGATATATTACAGTAGTTAGTACCCTGGTAGCCTAACAGAGCTCTCAGCACGTTTATTGACAATATGGCTGTGTTACACTTAGTTCTAATTTGATACTTCAAGATAGTTTTAAGCTAACTATCTTCTGTTCTTTCTGGAAAAATGCATGTATTTTTAGGATTCTTTAAACTCTGGAGTTATCTTAATTTGAACATTCTTTATTGTAGATTGCAAGATTGTATCTAGTGTCGGATGTGTTATACAACTCTTCAGCTAAAGTTGCCAATGCTTCCTACTATAGAAAATTGTAAGTAAAATATTTTAGGTGATTGAGGATTTTAAAAAAAAGAATGTCCTTATATTCTGTTATGTACATCTCTGGATAAATTTGGTTTTAGAGAAATTCACACTTTTCTGTGAGGATACTGTTACAGTATTGATACTTGTATCTCTTGGCATGAAAATGTGTAAGATGTAGTATGTTAGTGCATAGGATTGCTTTGTAATGCAAAAAGAAGTGTATATGCACTATGCAAGGGACCACTTGCATGGAACCTGCCAGAGGTGAGAAAAAACTTATGTGCCTTTTCATAGAAAGAGCCTGTAGGTAATATTCAAGATATGATACAGCGAGTAATTCATGCAGCTCGATGGGGGGGGGGGGGGGGGGGGGGGGGGGGG
>JAVSBS010021373.1:49386-68642 GCA_033124195.1 Coracias cyanogaster
CCTACCCCCCCCCCCCCCCCCAAAAAAAAGACACCTCCTCATCCAAAAAATTTGAAGGATTGTTTGTAAAAGGCCATGTCAGTACGAATAAAGAATTGACAAACGATAAGAGATGTGAGTGGAGTTTTATGACGTGGATCAACTTGGAGAAAGGTTTTAGTGTATCTAAACCAAAAACCCACAAGGAAAAATTCTGACATTTGCTTAACTTTGTGGCTCCATTGGAGATATTATCATAGTAAATTTAGTGTTACATTTAGCAGCACTAGTGAGTTGAATTTTGTTGCTAAGCTTAATAGCACATGAAAGAGCATTATGTTGGTAAAAATCACTTCTTTCAAATCAGCCACTCTGTGCAGACAGTCCTGAAGAGATGCATTTGTTTTATGTCTTAATTATATCAGTAATTTGATTTTAACATTCAGGGTTAAATGGAAAAAAGACAGTTTCTGAAGGAAAACTTGGAGTAGGCATGAAGTTGAAACAATATATTAAGACACCTGCAGTAAATAATCTTATTTTGAAAGATGAAACAGATAATGATCTGAGAATTATAAGAGTACAGTTTTCTAATGATGGGAACAGAATTTAGTAGAATAACAGGACAAAAAGCCCTTATTTTTAGTTCTTAACATGTTTGTAAAAAACAAACAAACAACAAAAAAAAAACCCACAAACACCCAAACAAAAAAACCCCACCCAAAAAACAAACAAAAAACCCCCACAAACAGGTGCCTGCAGACAAGTGTTTGGTTTTGTTGCTTTGATCCACTTTAAGTTAGTATCTTTTTGTGCTCAAACTTGTATAGAAGGAATGAAGAACACAGATGATAAATCATGGAAATTTCATTTTCAGCCACCTGCCTAACTGGATAATAGTGAGCCCAATAACCTAATGGTCAGTATTATTTTCACAGCTTAAGGTGATGAAGTTTCAGGATGAGTTAGAGTCTGGGAAAAGACCCAAGAAACCAGGCCAGAGTTTTCAGGAACAGGTTGAACACTATAGAGACAAGCTGCTCCAGAGGGTAAGAAATGTTCTTTATGTTTGGCTCTGATTCTGTGATAGGCTTTTATTGAGTTTATAAAATGTAAGGTGGCATTAAGTATAAAAACACGTGGTTCCATTCTACTGCAATGTCAAACTGCATGTCTGAGTCCAAGTGCTTTCTGCAGAGTAGATATAATCTCTCTTTTGAATAAAAAGAATGTAGTATTTCACACTGTACGGATGGGTATCATTAGACTGTATTGAAACCTTTAAGAGGTCCCTTCTGGATCTGCTACATGAAGCAAACTGTTAGGTGTGGGAAAGGAAAAGGAGAGCTGTCAATTTTGCCTTTAGTAATTGATCTGTTGTGCTAAAGACTTCCAAAGGGAAAGAATAGTATTAAGCAGCGTATGTGCTTCTGATTTCTCCAGTGTCTTAAGATATCCTGGATAATTCAAGATCCTATTGTCACCCTAAAGTAAATAATTCTGTACCATTACTATTTTTAGTAATCCTCTCTGGACTATGAAGTCAGATCAGCTTTAAAAATTAGCATCATATATGTGATGTCATGTGATCTTGAATCTTTGAAACACAGTGAAAGAACAGGTGACCTGTTTGGACAGTGTCTTTAGTGAAAGGGAGAGAGAGAGAGTAAGTGGCAGTTGCTTCTCTAATCTGGTTTCATAGCTTGACAGATCAATGATGAAATTAGGTAACCATGCAGTTTCTTGGAAGCTAAATAGAAATAGGCAGTTTTCACCCTGTGTTTGTCTATCACTTGTTCTTTGAATTGTTTGGTGCTCAGTATATGGCTAATTCATTAAAGTAATTTTGCACAATACCTTTAGAAAGAGGCTTGTAAAAATGAAGAAAGCTGATCCCTGAAGGAGATTTACATTTGGAGCTTGATGTTAGCAGTTGAGACTTTATAAATAAGCTTCCTTCTAAATGTAACTGTATCCTAAAACTTCCCACTTCCTCAGAGTTTTCTGTAATTGGAGAAAGAAGTGATTTGTACAGTAAACACAGAATTTTTAGTTATTAGCTTAAAAACATAAATAATAATCCTGGTAACATTGTTAGGTGCCTTGAATTGAATTACTTCGACCAGCTTGCAATATTTTATATTTTTAATAATTATCTCACTTTCAATGATGAAGGTAGTATTTCATTATAATTATAACAGGCGTTCTTTAAAGCAATAATAACCCCATTGTTAACAGAATAATGTTCTTTTGCTTTCTTGCCATAATAAAGTTAGTTTGTGTAATAATAACAATGTAATACTGGTTCTGATTGCATTTCACATGAACTTGGTCCTTGATCATTGTTTTCTCTGTAATTTACTATAGAATAAGCTTTCCAAGAGTAAATTTTGTGGTAGTATTGTTAAGAGAATAGGAACTTACAGCTATTTAAAATACTGTTTATTCATATTTATCAAGATGAAATGATTAGTTATGTTATCAGATAAGCTAGGAACATCTTAAGAGGCCATTGCTTTTAGTGGAACCTACCAGTTTGCAATAGTAGGTATAACAATAAGGGTTGCGAAAGTTTTTGTTTGTTTGTTTTACTAGTAAGTCTTCCATGTAAAGAAAGTGTGAGACTAGATTAGAGTAGGTGTCCTGTTATTTCCTGTACTTGTGTTATATCCCCCTGCTCCCCATCCCCCCCCCTTTTTTTTGCCTTCTTTTCTGTCCCTTCTTTTTTCCATTTAGCTAAATCACCCCTTTTTCATCTTCTTTATGGGGTATGCAGGGAATAGCTGTTTGGTTTTGCCATGGAAGGAATTTTATGCCAGTACTGAAACAAATCTTTTGACCTCTGTGTTCAGACTTTGATAGTTTAGGGTTTTGTATAAATAATTTCTCACTATGTGACAGACAAATGAGGTATGCTCAGAGTATATATTTTCTTTCAAAATGGTCCTACTGGTATATAGAAATGGACCATATTTGTGGGCTTTTTTTTTTTTTTTTTTTTTTTACAAAGTAGATATTATTGCAGAATCTTGTTTGTTTATTTTATCTTTAAATGTCTTGTAGTTATGAGATTATCTCAATTTCCAATCTGGATTAATGAAGATGAATGCATGTGTTTTAAGCAGAAGGAAGTTCCTGGTATTCTTTCATGTTTAGTTTTAGAAAGTCTAATACAGCTGTAATGTTTCCCTGAAATTTATAGAATTGAAGACTGTTCATTTCCAATTAGATATTCACTTTCTCATGTAGGGTGACATCTTTCATGTTTTTGTCAGTGTTTGTGTTACAATAAGTATTTTTGCTGTGTACAAAGCAGTAGTAAAGATTTGAAGAGCAGGTACAGTGTGACCATTAGTTCCTTCTCAGATTGTGTGCTGTATTCCTAAGTGCTCGGTGCTTTTATGCTGCTTGTGATTATCTTGATTGTTTTTACTTAATTAGTCACACTTTATCTGAAATAGTAAATACTTCTAATAATGTAGGAAAAAGAAAAAGAGTTGGAAAGAGAACGGGACAGAGACAAAAAGGACAAAGAAAAATCTGAATCCAGGTCCAAAGATAAGAAGGAGAAGGAGGAATGTACCCCAACAAGAAAAGAGAGGTATGGCTTTCCTTGGAGTAAAGTGGATAGGAGGAAAAACCTCACAGTTAGTATCTTTGTATACAATGGCAGCCTTGAAATTGTTGTATCATGCATCTTATCTTAAAAGAAAAACACAAGACCACCCAAATAAAAAAAACACCCAACAACAGAAAAATGCACTTTGGATGTTGAAACCTGCTTCAACATTTTAAAGGAATTGTCATTTTTATCCTGCCCCAAGTAATGTACCCTTTTGAATAGAATCGCTTTTTGGCTTATTTAGGCTGTGAGGAAACATGGTAAAATAATGACCAGGGTATATTTAGGTCTCTTTTTAGCAGTGTATTAGAAAACTGCACTGAAGTCATATCACAAAGTATTTGTGGAGGTTTAAATGTTATTCACCTTATTGTGAAAATTCTTCAAAACAGCTAGTTTTAGGGTAGTTGATTGTACACTCTAATCTTCTAATACTTGTATAGTCAAACTTTTCCATGGTGTTAAGTGCAGATATGGTAAAGTGCCTTGCTTTTCACGAAGCTATGACAGAACTTTTTAATACTGCAATAAACAAAGATGAGTCACAGGCCTTGATTTTACTTTTAAACAAACTCTGATGTGCATGTTGAACTTGTTTTTTTCTTCAGTAATAAAAAGCCTTCTACTTTTAAATTAAAGTTACAGTGACAAAATATCTACAGAAAAGAATCCATTTTCTTAATATACATTTTCATTTCTTTGTCTCTGCATGTGTATGTACATGACTATTTGCTTTCTTTACAAAGGAAAAGACGACACAGTGCTTCACCGAGTCCATCTCGCAGCAGTGGCAGTAGACGAGCAAAATCTCCATCACCAAAGTCTGAACGCTCAGAGCGCTCTGAACGGTCCCACAAAGAGAGTTCACGTTCTCGGTCATCACATAAAGATTCTCCCAGAGATGCCAGTAAAAAAGCCAAAAGGTAGGCTGGTATCTTCTCTATACCAGGTTGTAAGAATGTGACGTACATAGCTGTGTTTTCTTTTGGTTGTTTGTTTTTTTTTGTGTGTGTGTGTTTTGACAAAGCAAATTTGATGCACCAAGTCTTTTCTCACATACTGTACTACACTGCATATTCCTGGTTAATATCTTTGGACACTTGGTGTCTGAACTGTATACAGCCTTCTGCCTTTATAGCTCAAGATTCTTCATTTCTTTGTTCTTGTTTACCTCTTTACTGATAATTTTGAGGAATACCACTTGAAACCAAAGCAACTTGCTGTTCTATTAGCTTTTTCTTTTCAAATGACAAATATTCTATAGCCCATAGAACCTAGAATCAGTTTTTCACTGATGATTTACTTATATGCAGCTTCTCTCCCATGATTTTTTAAATGAAAAAAAAAAAATTAGATTAGACACTGCTTAAGGGTTCTTATTTCCAAAGTAGGTATTTCCTAATCTCCAGCCTGACATAAGTATTTGTCTCTACTTAATGTTATGCTTGCTGTGAGATTCTATTATTGTATTGATGCCTTTCTAGCCCAAAATGTGAAAGTTCAGCTTCCACTTTTTAGAGATGTAGAATGTCTTATTGATATAAAGATTCCTTAGACATGCTGAGGAAAGCTGCTTCTTTGATGCTGTTGAGAAAATCGTAGTACATATTTAAAGTAATCAAATTCTTGTGCTGTAAGTTAGGACTTCAAGGACAAGTAGAGAAGTATTTCAGGGTTGGTTTTATTTTGTTTTAGAGTTACTATAATGGTCCTTCTGTTCAGATTATATCATATTAGTGTATTAAGTGTGGGTTAAATGACAGTAAGCTTATTCAGTGTCCGTTCTTTTTCTGTGATGTTACATCACGAGAAGAATGTGTTTAAGAATCAAAGGAACTTCAGCGTAACACAATTCAACATAACTTTTCCTCTGTGTTTTCTTGTATGTTGATATAGGCTGCTACTAATACAAGAGCCAAGGTGGTTGATGCATATGTGGAATGCTGTGAA
Organism: Coracias cyanogaster; assembly: GCA_033124195.1. NCBI lineage: Eukaryota > Metazoa > Chordata > Aves > Coraciiformes > Coraciidae > Coracias > Coracias cyanogaster. Next base: position 54,938 of record JAVSBS010021373.1, read on the forward strand.
TTCCATGTGTTGGTTTAAGGACATGACTTGGTGTTATTTTTCTTGTGGATTCTAGGCACTGAAGTTAAGCCCAAAATACATTAAAAAATTTATAATGCAAAAATGTATTTTTCTCAAAAGCAAGATACTGTTCTGTTACTTCCCCTTACTAGAGAGAAGTATTTTCTACCTTGTTGAGCTCAATAAATGAATGTCAAATAACTGCAGAAAAAGTTGGTATTATCAATTAGTATTCGACAAAACTTTTTTTTTTTTTTTGCAGGTCGCCATCTGGCTCCAGGACACCCAAAAGATCAAGACGATCACGATCCAGATCCCCTAAAAAGTCAGGGAAAAAATCCAGGTCTCAATCCCGTTCTCCTCACAGATCTCACAAGAAGTCAAAGAAAAGCAAACACTGACAATGTTAATATTTTTTATGATGCTGTCACTTACTGGAAATGCAGTTTTGTTTTTGTGCCTGAACAGTCTGTTAAAAACAAAAAAGCATTCCTGATTTTTTTTTTTTTCCTGTGAATGCACGTGTATACTCATGAGTATTGGCATCTGTAGACCTGTCATTGTTTTATATTGTACAAAATAACTTCATTGTGACTATTTCCCAAAAGAAACATTTTTGTGTTTAGAAGTTTCTTCAGAGATGTGTAACTGATCTACTGGCAGTAGTGGTATTTTGTTTTAGAATGTTGTGACATAGCAGAAATAACTCAAATGTTTCCCCCTTTTGTAGCTTTGGCAATTTAGATTTCAAATAAAATCTGAACAGAAAATTTAACATGTTGTTTTCTTGCCCCATTGGTGATACAAATCTCTAGAGGAATTCATAGTTTGTTTGGAAGTACTGTGTATTTCAGACATACTATGATGCTTAGATCTTTCAGTGTAGTGGTAGCTCTGCTCCTGTTTTCACTCATTTGACTATCCAGATAAAAGCACCTTTTGAATACAGTGGACTGTGATATTTTACTGTAAGAACAGTTGAACAAGACTGGTACCTGCTATAAGCTTTACAAGCAAATCTTTGCTTCCTATTTTTCCATTTTAATTGCAAGGAATATTTGTGACACCAGTGTTCTTGTTCGTTTTTAAAAAAGGGCCTCTGCAGAGATGCATCATATGTATGTGTATGCATGTCATTATATGTATACATATATATATGATGTATCATTAACAAGCCATATATATGGCATGCATGGGGAACAATAAAAGGGTAGCAAACCTGAGACTCTTTGACTGCTTCATTAAGTATAGGTACAATAATTTCAACCTACAGTACACTTGTTTTCTAAAATTGATTTTTACTTCAAAAGGACAGCTTTGACTTTATTTTATTGAATTTATTTCTCTATTGTGGAAATTCTTCAAAATGGGAAAAAATAATTTTTTAATTGCATATTTATTAATATTTTTGAATCAAGAGGCTGTTTAACTTTTTTTATGTTAGGCTTTCCCTTCTCCGAATCTGTTCTGTGTTGGGCATTGATGTGGCTTTAAATTGCTTCACCTTGGTCTCTTCTCAAGCAGCCTTTCTGTGGGTGGGAGGAGGGAAGGGATGAGAAATGGGGAGGGTTCAATGTTTATACTTGGAGGTGTGGGGAGATGTTAATAAAAAGATAAAATTAAAAGGCTTCCTGTGAACTGTTTCTAAAAGCAAAAGCTGTACTTAACTACAGGCACAGAGCGCTGGCTGATGGCTTGCTATTATGTATCTACAGGTTTTACATTAGAATTTTGTAAATGTGCTGGGGAAAATCTTAACTTGTACATGTATATAGCCTAAGAGGCAACACTTCCAGAAGCAGGATCTAAAAGGTCTTTTAGAAAACATGCATATTTAATTTAAAAAAAAAAAAAAATTTTTTCTAGTTTGTTTTTTTCCTGATGGGAGACTTTGTGATAAGATTATATGAATTGTTGCCAATGTGAGAATTAAATGGAGAATTCTTTGCTAATGAGAACCGAGAGATGATCTAGAATACTGAAAATGTGGAGAAAGCGTGTGTACTGTAAAGACTTTCTTACTGTGAGTATTGAATAGATGCATTGGTAATAAGAAAATAATACAGCTTATATCTGTTTATATTACATTGTAAAGAATCTGTTTTAGAAATACGCAGAGTTTATTTTTTATATTTTTCTTTCTCCCTGTAACAAAGTGTTTCATATGTACAGATTTTGGTAGCTAAACTACTAGAAACTAAGGTTACTGTTTTTCTTAAATCTTGTGTATTCACACCTGGCACAGACTAGCTAAGGTCTTCTAGGGCAAAAAGTAGGTACAAAAGTCAGAGAGAGTCTGAATTTTACAGTAGAAAGATAACCTCAGATCTGATTAACTTCTATAAAACTATTACTTTCATCTTGTGGCTGTTCATAAATGCAGTATTGATAAATGTCAGTGTTCTAGGTAAAGTGAGACTAAGGATAGTTTGCCACAGGAATACTCTGTCTGCAGAATCTATTGTGTATTTCATTTAATAGCTAAAGATCCTCAGGGTAGAATATCACTTAGCATTATAGGTTAGCCATACTTTTCAATAATTGATTGTAATTTCAGCTTGTATAAAATTCTCATTGGTGATTAGAAAAGGCTCAAGCCAAATAGCTAGAGAGCTAAAGGAGCATACCCATTAGACTTTTTCTAACAGCTTTATGATGGAATACCTTTTTTCAGTGTCTTTATTCTCTAAATACCGTTCTCATACCTCTTGTTCTTTGCTCCATATCCTGAGCTTTAGAAAAGCTGGTTTGTATCTAACAGTCTTTTCAGAGCAATTAAGAATCTATATCCTTAACTGAATGCCTGTTTTCTCTCCTGTTGAAAAGAACATATTTTGATCCTATCTACTCTTTTAATTTTCTCCCCTTCTTTTATAAATAGTTTTGTTTATAGCTTGGCTCTTCTGCAAGGAAAAGAGGGAAAACCACATCTGGTAACATCTTTTGTAAAATATGCAGATTAATATTGAAGACTGAAAATTGGGCTGCCTATGAAACTTACTTTTCTTTAGGTCAAGTTGCAGTGACAAGGTATAGCTGCAGTGTGCCAGTACTGTGAGACTTGTGTTTCTGCAGCTGTTTGGGGTGAAATGGTGAAAAATCATCTAGTTGATGTAGAATAGAGGTAATTTAAATATGGGTCCCGGGATTCAGGAAGTAGCATTCAGATGAATCCTTGTGAAAAAAACCTCTGATCTGAGAAGGTGTGATCCAGTGTTTCCAAATCTTTCTTGTGATGGCACCAGAAAAGAGAGCCCATTATCTTCTAACACTCCCCGGTCAGTCAGTGTCCAACCCTTCACTTTGTGGGGGAGAGGAGACATGAGTTGATAAAGGGGCTTTTCTGTTCTTTCCTGCCCTGCCTTATGGATATCAGAGGTAATGTTTATGCTACAGTGCTTAGATTTATCCAAAGCAGAGAAACTGAGCATAGCTTGCTACAGCCGAGTTCTGGTGCAGCTGAGTATCCCCAATGATGCAGCTTGAAATAGCAGCTGGTGATGCCTGTCTTGGTGTGGGATCATGTTAGAAATGGAAAGTAGATGGTATATTCCCAGGTATGTACTAGTGACTGTTGTGCTGATATGTTTTTTTGAAGCCTACCCAGCACTCTGTGGGACATTCAGATATTTATGTGACAGCCTTCTAGGTACAGAGTGGCAAGTTAATCTCTGTTTTTTCTGAACCAGTCTTGACCTCTGTGAGTGTCACTGTAAGATGTAGTCTGACTCTCACATTCTGAGCATGTGGGGCTTGTCTCAGTCAATAAAAACTACTTGGTTGCATAGAATCTCCTTCCAACAATTAAAATATTTCCTTACCAGTGTTATAAACACTTTTGTATTTGAACTGCCTTTTTTAAACTCTGTTACTTCCTTTGACTTCTGCACACCAGCTGCATATACCTTTTGTAATACTATTTGAGGAAGAGTTGGTTTCTGAAAGTCAGTGTCAGGTTATTATTTGGGCACTAGGCACTGTGCATGTGTTCTCCCCCTGCCTTCCCCTTGGAGGTTTTGAAGTGTAAGAATAAACCACTTATGAACAAGGCTAACAAATTATGTTTTCCAGAGCATATATTTAGAATTGTAACTCTCACTAATATGAGTTCACCTGTCCCAGTGACACTGAATGTACTCTTGTTTTCTGCATTTACAAATAATCACCTGTCCTGATATAGCAGCTCTGCCTAAGCACATGTGAACCCTTTGATCTTGCTGGATTGTTGTAATCATTGTGTGTTTCTACATGTAAAACTGCTCCTATGCTTTTTCAATTATAAACTTAACAATTATCCTCACCATTGGGGTAGCTTTCAAATTTGTACTTGTTTTATGTAATAAATTTCTGAGGCAGATATTGTAATGAAACTGTCTAAAAAATGTATCAGACCTTCCCTATGGCATGAGTAATGCCTGGGATGTTGAAGTTACAGACCACTAAAATGGGAAATCCAGTTTTATCATTAGGGGGTTCCTGGAGATGAACCAGTGTTTGAGGCATGTTGAAAAGAAAACAGTGCTGTCTTTGAGCTGTGCCTTTAAGAGGAAGGTATCTTGAAGAGTTTCATAACATGACCTAAAAAATGGAATCTTGTGATGAGAAATGCAAGATTGGCCAAAAATGGCAAATCTGTCCTGAGCATCTTTGATCACTCTGAGCAGCTTGCTTCTGGGTTTTTCCTCCACAGGCATTTACAGACCTTATGTGGAATTAATGCTTTTAATAAATAAAATTTAGAAGCATTGTTGTATTTCTGCAGATGGCCTAGGATGTGAACTTTGTATCTAGTTTTAGATTGCTGGTTTGCTGTACTTTCATATAGCTACTTGAGGAATTTGAGGTGAGACATTGTTTAATTATTGTGGGTCTACACTGAATACTTACATGAGTGCACGTACATTTGGCTGCATTAAGGTAAAGGTAGTTTTGAAGGGTATTTGAATTGCTGCCTTTTTAGTAAAGATTGGTCTTCTTCCTATGCATTTCTTCTGAAAAATACAGATTTTGGAGTAGTTACAAAGGTCCAACAAGAGAAGTGAATTCTTAACAGCTGAAGACAGCAGTGAAAAAATCTAGAGAATTTTACAGTTCTCTTCTTTTAAAATCAACTGTTCAGTATAATGAGATTTATCACATCACAAACCTGATATTACCAGTCAAACCCTGAAAATAATCTAAGTTTACTTTTCTAAATAAGGCTGTTGAGTTCATAAACTTGTATTTTATTAAAACAACTCATAGTATTTGAATATTTCTTTTTTTCTCGTTGCTGCATGAGCTATTGCAAGACTTTCAGTATATCACCAGTGAATGCCAACTGCTGTAACTGCTTCTCCTCAGTTTATAAGCTACTCTTTTAAGAATCACAACTAAAATGCTAACTTAATTTTGTCCACATTTATTTTTCCCATGTAGGATGCAGAAGTCTTAAACAATTGCTTACTATTTTTCCCCCTACTTACTTCTGTCACCACAGTCAGTGTTCATGCGTAAACCTGTTCTGTTTGTCACTTCTGATGTCTAACCTTGTGCAGGGATGTTCTACTGTGTAACTGTCATAAGCTGGAAAGTTTTCTGTTTGTGGTTATTTAAAGAGGAAATAGTTTCACATGAACTTTTTTTGTCTTACTTTTTGTTTTGTATTTTATGCAGAAAATTTTCCAAATGACATGGCAACAATAAAATTGTCACTTTGCTGATAGCCAGAAATGGTTTTATTTTTAACCTGGAAAAGTGTGATGTTCTTTCATGTTATGCTAAGGGCAGTTTCTTGGCCTCACCAACTACTGGTTGGTGCCAATTCTGCCTGTGTTGTCAAACTGGAATTGCTGCTGCTGTTCTACTATCAACAGTAGCCTCTGTGCTTCTCAAACTTGTTAACAAGGCATGGGCTGCTCACCATGTGATTTCTTGTATTATCCTCAGTTGAACAAAGAAAACCTCCCACTTGGAACTGCTGCTCAGATATTGACATCATGAGCAGCTTTTCGGTACCTAAAATGGTTTGCAGGAAGGTCAGGTGAAGGAAACAAAGCCCATATCATGCTGTAGTGCAAGGTTGTGTGTTGTGGTTGGGCCAGTGTCACAGATTGTTGCTGCTGTGGGTGCAGATCCTGTGGCTTCCCTGTGCTTTCTGTTCTCTTACTTTTCTGTCATTTCTGCTGCCTTGTGTCCTATAAGTAGCCAATTCAGTTCCTTAAGGCTTGTTTTTACTTAATTGACTTTCTGCTGGCTTGGTGAGTTGAATTGGCTCAGTGCAGGGAGCAGGGGCAGACAGTGAGCAGTATGGTCCTCATTTTTGGGAGCAGTTAATTTGTAACATGAAACTCCTTCCATGGTATTTTCATTTGGAGCATGTGTTTTGCTAAGATGGGTTGAATCGATGCTGCACTCTACATGCCACTCACTTCCACTGTGGTCCCATATTCCTGTTGCTTTCCCATCAGCAGCTCTAGCACTTGTTTGACCACTTTCCTTGTGGAAAGGTAGGGTGAGTTATAGGGTAGGCAGGTTTATGTGATAAAGTGCATGGGAGGAAGGAAATGCAAAACTGGGGCCATCTATCTTAGCAGCAGTGAGCTATTACATTGGCTGTGCCTCTCTTATCTCCCCTTTTCTCCAATGATGCTTGAATCCATCGGTCAAATCTGAGAGGAGCAAATGCCTCCAAGACAACTTAGTTTCTGCAAGATTTGTGATTTTGCGCTCTGACCGCGACAGACCAAAAAGAGGAAAGAGACCTCAGATGCCCCCACAAGATAAAAAAGGCTGGAACATGAACTCTTGATGTTGTTAAAGCCCAGAGCATTCACTTGGGAGAGATTACAAGTCCCAATTAATAACAGTCTTCACGTAGAGCTCACAGTCAAGAAACACAGTATGTTTTGATATACCTGCCCCTACTTGCTCAATTTTTAATTTGTACTTTGTGGACTGGAAAGCTTCCTATAGCTGCTTGTCTTAAATACAGACCACTAGCTTCACTCTCCAAGACCTTGTTAACAGATTGTCTGCAAGCATGGAATCTGTGTGATTCTGCTTCTTGGGCTTCTGAGGCTGGACCTAGATCTGAGACTTTGGTCATTAGAACCTGTGCATGGTAACTGTGCTTGTAGAAAGGTGAGCGTGGAGAAAGAGTAAGCATATATAATAGGTCTTAGAAATCTTTCATTAAAAGATATAACCTAGCAGAATAGGTTAATCTGTATGACAGGTTGTTCTGGGTATAAAATTTAGCTGGCATGGGAAGAGGGTGGAATTCATGCATGAAATTTGGATTTGTGGAGGGTGAATCAGAGAATTAGCCTGTGCTCAGGATTCAGCTTCCAAGGTCATTACCAGCAATCACTATCACCTCCAAAGTCATATTTGGAGGTGGAAACCAGTTTTCATCCTTTTAGCTATGCTGAAAAGGTACACCTTTGATTTTCAGGAATGATTTAGCCAGATGTTTTCATCAGCTAAATACTGTGAGAGCTAACACTGCACTACTGCCAACAGAGAAGCTAAAAAACTGGAGATGAACATTCTGAACTTACTATGGTATAGATGTTTTTATTACAGCTGGTACTGGTAATTTTCATCATAAAATCTGCATATCTTGGGCTGCTGTTGACTTACTTTTCCTTGGCATTTCAGTTTCTTCCCTGCTCTATGGGAAAAGGACTGTGATGAACTGAAAGGAGAATATTGCATTGGGCAAACTCTGGAAAAAAATTGGCTATAAATTTTAAAACATCCGACTAGGATTAAATTCCAGCCATAGTGTGAATTGAGGGGCTCTGTTTTCACACAGGGTAACTATAGTAGATAATTGCCTAGAAATCAGGTTTTATTGTATTTTTTTTTTAAATTAAGATTTACCAGGAGTGCTCATCTTTCATGCCATCTTGCAGGAAGTCCTCACTGTGATGTGGGGTAGAAATGTGATGTCACATATAGAGTCCCTTTTTCTCTAATCCTGAAGATTTTGAAGAGTTAAAAGTGAATGATTTATGTTACTCACTGAGTTTTCAAGAGATGTAATGGATTGATGTCAAGATGTTTCCTAGAGGGTCACTTATAGCATGTTGCATGATAGTTAGGTGGGAAATGCTGAATTCTCACTCTTTTATCCTAAGCTCTGTATTTGAATTTTAAGACAAGGATTGAGGACTCTCTTTCCTGGGGTTTAAATTTGTCCAGTCTGTAGTCAAATGAGGACCAGCTATTTTGCTCCATCATCTCTGAATGCTTAGATCCAAGGAAATGTTGTTGCGTGGCTTCTGCTTCCCACTGTCCTCAGAGGCAAGAGGCAAGTGAGGCCTCCAGCATCCTGCAGCACAGCAGGAGATGTCAGGTCACACCCTGTGTGGCACCAGTGCCTGGGCAGAGCCCCCAGTATGGGCATGCTAACAGGGGGAGAGATGCATTACCAGCTGAAGAGATTTAGGGGTTCCTGGGTACTGCAAACCGGGGGAGTGGAAGGTGCTAAGACATTAATTAAACCAGGCTCATGGTTTTGGTTGTAGGGAATTTAGAGATACCCTAATATATGTGGCTGAGGTAGCTCTTGCCTGCTACATGTTTTGGAGGCCCTGGATATGAAAGTATGTGGTCATAGAAGTAGAATATCTTCATTTCCTTTAGAACATAAGACAGTTATACATAACAGCTGAGAAAAGATTTCTAATGTTAATAAAAGTCAAATGGAGACTGAACTACACCACAATGACCTCAGGATATTCAAGAAGTTCTGGAATTCCTTCATCTGCACAAATGGTAATTTATAAATATTTATTGAAATTAACTGTATTGAAAAATGTCACCCAGGCAACTGAAGGTGAATACAAAGGAAAAATGGGGAGAGGGGTGAGGTGGTGGGCTGGGTAGGTAAACAGCTTGCTTCAGATAAGTTGTCCACTTTGCTATATATTTCTAGTTTATGACTAGCTGGTCTAATTGCGATCTATGCCAACTGCTTCTGCAGCACAGCTTCTGCATGTGTAGTTCAGAAAGAACATCCAAGAGAAAATGAGTATATTAGAAGGCAGATTGCTGCACCCATTGCTTAATCAAATGGCTTCTGGAGACTTCAGCATCATTGGAAATGTGTGTTTTGAGGAAAATCAGCTGCCACTACTGCATGAGACTTTGAATAAGCTCTTAGAAATTATGCACAGTACAAAAGGAAGGGTGCAAAACAGAAATAGCTGTGATTCTAAATGCTATTATGCAGGTTCTTCTTACCCATCTCTAGTGGTGATGCAGTCTTAAACTCATAGATTTCAGAGTTTGGGTAGCTACTCCATTTTATATAGATTTTGTTTACGTTTTGCGGTCTATCATTTGTGCTTTAGTTTTAAGAATCTCACTTTTGAGCAGTGTTTGAGGGATTTGGCATCTATATTTATCCTGATAAATAGATACAGGGCTTTTTAGTCAACAGTCAGAACTTACCATGCACTAGGTGCATAACAGCATAAGCTTCCATCTTTCATCAAAAAATAACTTGTTTTGAAAGATAAAGCCTTCCTGAAGTTTGACTTCAGGAAAAACTTACCCTGTGCTCACTCCAGCCTTGTGAACATGAGAAAGGCAAGTCTTAAAGAGTAAAAAAACCAATCAAGTCAGAAAGTGTTCTGGTAAGGATCAAACCTTTTGCAGCCCTATTGCTTAAATGAAAGAATGTAGGGAGGGGAATCTTGGAGAATTCTGCCTGGCCCAGTGGGGAGGAAATCATTCAGTTAGTCAGGATTTGGGTTGTCTAAATATTGCATGTAATAATCATAAGTACTAAATATAAAATATTAAACTAACATAAAATATTGATACATTCAATACAAAAAAATAGGGTGTTTTTCTCATGGTTTAAACTGGTAAATTTTAATCACAGTTACTTACCCCTTACTTTATACATTGCTCACTGTAGTTTGAGGTAAATGCAGCCACCTTATTTATATCTGATGACTAGGTTGTAGTGTGTAACTATCTGTAAGAAAAGATGCGTTCTTTTCTGCTCTATCAAAGCAAACAAGATAAAATGTTTAAAAAGTGAAGCTGACCTAGAAATAAGTATTGGGCAGTTTTAATTTTATTTTTCAATGGTGAATTTTACTTCTAAAGGAAAGGAAAGTTTTATTATTTTTCATATATGATCTAGTATACTGAAACTAATGAGCCTAAATTAGGCTGGCGTGAAGTAAAACAGAGGACGGAAAATGCACACTTAAGTATCTGAACAAATTTGTGAAGGGATGTATCGGTTCAGCTGCAGAATGTTCCTCTTTCACACACTTACTGTGGCTCTTACCACTTAAGTGTTTATTATTTTGGTTTTGCACATAGGCAAGACAGTAAGACCATGCAAAGCCTGAACCACATACTGAGATCCCCTCTACCCACTCTCAAAGTTCAAGAGACTAAGCAAAACACTTTACCCTAGAAGTTATTTTAAAAAGATATAAAGTAACTCTTTCACTACAGTGCTGATTTAAATTCGTTTTTCAGTTGTCTAGTGTATATTTAAGCCCATTAATAAAGTAAATAATTCAGTATTTCACTGACCTGGGGCTGTATTTCATGGTAGTTACTTTGTTTGGGGTAACTGTAAAAATAATGGAGGTAGCTTTGCAAGTGGAGTAAGTTATTCCACTTTGGTGAGGATCTTGTCTCCTGGACTTGTTGTTACAAAACCCTGCCCCATCACATTCTTTATTTATTTTAAAAAATCTGTTATAGTCTATATATCTTTTGTTTACTTCAGTGCAAAAACCAGGAAAAGTTCTTAACTGCCAGCTGCCTGACAGTGATTTTTTTTTGTTTGTTTGGTTTTTTTGTTAGCACTTAGTAAGAGATGATGGATTCATTGGAACAACCTCTGTACAATGACCTCTGTATTTACAAGTTTGGCTTTTAAACATGGGGGTTGTGTGTGAACTTTTCAGCTACTTTGGGGAATTAAAATTACTGTTGCAGGGCATTACACTGGTTGTGCACACTGCTGTGCCTTACCAAACAGCTGATACCTGCCAGCCTGCAGCACAGCAAAGAACTCACTGTTACAAGCTGACTGTTGCCAGCTTCCCTGCCTGCACGCTTATTCTTGAAGACAGCAAATACTTTAAACCCTGGACTGCAGAAGAAAAGGCAAAATTCAAATCCCTTTAAGGAGAGGTTTTTGTATACGATGACCATGGCCTGAAACAGTGTGCCTCAGCTTCATCAATAGGTCTGCAATGGATGATGTGGTTTTTTGCTGTTTGTTTTAAAAAATTTTTGCAATACTTTGCATGAGATTTGTAGATGATGTAAAAAACCTCAAGCAAATCCAAACTTGGTGTGAATGGAAAGTTGGCTGCATAAATCGTTTCCATGTAAACTTACTAAATATTCATTGATATTGAGGTGCTTGAAGTGCTAACTTCACTAGCAGGTCTGAAACTGGTTCCAGGAGGATCGAATATTGCAGCTGCACTGAGCCTGATTGATTTCAGTTGGGTTCTGCATGGGTATGTGAGTCCACCTGCACAGAATAAATACACATATAACTCCAGTTTTGGAAAGTAAGATTCCATTTTGCAGTGTGTAGGTTGAATTAAAGAGCTGCTTGGAACCATGTTTTCCTAAGTAGAGGTGGAGCAGTGTAGTGAAGGCAGTGTTACTGTGAGTACTGGTACACTTACTCAGAGAGATGTAACTGCTGTGTAACAGCAGGGAAGTTGCAGAAACCAATTACAGCTTTTAATGTTTGGGTTTAGTGATCAGTTTTGCCATTTCAAGCAATTCAGGTTTGCTTATCTTTATTTGTTACTTGTTAAAATTCAAATTGTGTAAGAACTGGAGATGGCTTTGTAGGTTGTTTTACAAAATTTCATACCTGTCTTCAAGCAAATGAAATGGAAAGAAGGGATTAATTTGAACTTCATGGTATTTTAATGATTTTTCACTGCTGTGAATTGGTTTTGCTCCCTCTAGTCTCTGTCCTTTTATTGCATTAGTGCTGCAGTACAATATTGGTGGGAGATACTCTTTTATGAATGATGGTATATGAACTATGGTGTCTCAGTACCGCTGTTGTTACTCATTTAATATAGCGTAATTGATGTTATTACAGACAATTCCAAAACAAAAAATAAATATTCCTGCTTTAGTTGGGTGAAGGCCACTTCATAGTTAGTGAGCACATAAAGCCAAATACATTTGATCTATAGTTTTATAAAAGGGATATAAGCAGAAGTCCTTTTGTATGTGAAGAACTCAAGGATGAGGATGAAAGAATAAAATAACTGCAAGAGTTTTATGCTGCAAGGTGTTTCAGAGGCATATCCTTTTTCATTATATACTGATTCAAAAGTTACAAGTTAATTGTTTTAAGCTCATTAGGTTTAAACTTTGCATTTATTTTACCAACTTGATACAAACTATTTTTGCAGAATGTGGCTTTAAGTGGTTCCTCTAGAGCACTGTAAATAAACCATGGCTTCCCCTTCCTCCTCAGTGTCTGCTGAAATACGGACTTTTCTCAAAGATTAGTGCTTGTTTTAATTCTGCTACTAAAAAGTTATTTCTAGACAAAAAGTCACAGTTGACACTTTATTACTGCTACCAAAGCCACTGGCAGCCTATGGAATGCTTCTCTTGAACTACCCCGTGTGGTGGATTGCTGGGTCTCACGCACGACAGCGAGGTGGGGGTGTCAGGAGTGTCTCAGACCAAGGCTTGCTCCCCCCTCCTCTCAAAGCTTTATGGCTCGGAGGAGTGGAGCCATCCTGCTCTGAATGTTACCCTTCACTTTAGGGCTGGAAGTGGCTTCGAAGCGTTCGGGGGATGTGTGTCTTCTTTACAAAAACTGTGCGGCCTGGCGCTGCACCGCTGCTTACGTTACACTTCATACAGTGCTGTGGCTATAACGCACCGAAGTCCTGAAACAGTCCTTCTCTATGTGCTAACCCCGCTGGGTTCGGGGCACGGCGCTGAGCCGGGGGCCTGGGGCGGGGGCAGCCTCTCCTCGCGGAGGTCGCCAAGCAGCAGCGGGGCTAAGCGGGGCAGCCGGGGCCGGGGGGCTGCAACGGGCCCTCTTCTCGCTAGCAGAACCCCCTCCTTCGCGCCGAGTTGAGCGGCTGCTCGGGCCGGCGAGCCGCGGGCTGCAGCAGCCGCTGGGTGCGCGGTGTCCGCTCCCGGCAGCTAACGGGCACCGAGCCCCGACTGCGACCGCGTAGGTGTAGCGGTTAGGTACAAACACCTGTAAGAACCGAAGAAAGATCCCCTTCTGTCTGAGCTGTAGCAGGAAGATCCAGTTTGGGGTTTTACAAAATAATTCTCGAGAAGTTAATGAAGGACCTTTGAGAAATCCGAGCTGCTGCAACTACCAAGTTACCGACGCCGGGGACCGAAGCTGGGGCCTTATCCGCTTCAGGCCTTTCACGGCTCGCCCCTTCCCCGTTGCCCGAGGGTGGGGGTGTGTAGCTGGCGGCGGAGCCTGCGGCCCCAGGGCAAGGCTGAGGCAAGGCCGTGCAGCAAGGCGAGACCTGCCAGCAGCGCCCACTGCGCGCCCGTTTCAGACCGGCGCCGGGTGCTGTGGCCGCCCGGCCGTTACTGAGCGGGCTGGTCTCTCCCAGAGGCGGGAACGGACGTGGCCGGCTGAGCGCTGCAGACCCCTGCCGCCACGGGCCGCGCCGGGCCCGGCGGCGAGAGTGACGGCGGCGGCCGCCAATGGGGAGCG
>JAVSBS010021375.1:0-35594 GCA_033124195.1 Coracias cyanogaster
GCCTTCAGGTGTATCAGCCAAACCTCCCAGTTTTGTATCATCAGCAAACTTGCTGAGAAGACACTTTGTCCCTTCATTGAGGTTGTTGATGAAGATGTTGAACAGATGGAAAGATTGATGGAAAGATTCCATCTGCTCTCAATTTTAACAGATGCAAGTTTGCAATGGTTGAAGTGTGCCACCACCTTACAGCTTTGTATTTTCTTCTGCCATTTTGTCTCCTTGACCAAAGCAAAATCTGAAGCAGGCAGCGTGCAATATCATTGCTTGTATTGCATCTTTGCACTGATTACAGAATGACAGAATGATAGGGATTGGAAGAGACCTCTGGAGATGATCTAGTCCAACCCCCCTGCCAGAGCAGGTTCACCTAGAGCAGGTTACACAGAGTATCTTGGCTAGTTGGTGCATTTCAGGCATGTGGTTATGATATCATATGCCAGTGTAGGAGCTACAGGGGTTAAAACATACTTTTAACGTGGCAGCTACTAGAAAAATCGTACAGCTTTTAAGGACATAATTATCTGTATCTTATCTATCAGGAGAAGGTCTAGGTATAGGTATTTACAACTCAGTTGACTGTCTAAACTATTTATAGTTAATGGAAAAAGATAACATCCTGAGACCTAATTTAGGTGTCTGCATTAGATCAGATGACTCACTCTTTAGAAATGCCTCCAAGTGACGATCAAAAGCTTACACTTTTGACTATGTCAGATGTCAAGTTTGGTGAGCGGAATCCCATTGCTAGGTAGCTGTTATGACAGTCAAAATTCAGAGGTTGATGTGATAGAGGGCCTGAGTCAGGATTGCATTTTACATGTTGTAATGTATTACATTTATAACAGTAGTAAAAAGTAAGGTACTAGGTAGAAGAGGAGTTGATATATACATTAGATGGGTAAAGTCATATCTTTATTTTTGTGCTTTTTCTGCCTGCAGTGGTGAATGCACTAATACTGTGTTTTTCAATAAAATTCTGCATATGTCTCTATTTTGTTGCATTTAAACACTTATTTAATATTTTGCTAGCTAGTCATCTGCAGCTGTTTGGAGAAGGCAAAACTGAGACAAGTAATAAGCCCCTGATGATAGGTGTAGAAATTATAGAGTGATGTTCAATCATGGCAATATACTTTACCTTGTTTCTGTTCCATATCCTTTTGTGCATAGTTCTCCTCCTTCTTTTGCCTAATTACTTTCTTTTGAAGGCTGCAGAAAATGCTTGGGGATCATAAACACAGTAAATCATTTCATAATCTTCATAATTTCCCTAGCACTCTATTCTAGCAGTGTGCTTTTCTTCCCCTTCAACTAAGTTATTTAGATGGATTCAGTACAACAGTTAAATCAAGGTGGGTGTTGGTCTCTTTTTCCAAGTAATAAGTGATAGGACGAGAGGAAATTACCTCAGGTTGTACAAGGGGAAGTTTAAGTTGGATATCCAGAAAACTGAAAGGGTTGTCAAGCACTGGAACAGCCTGCCCAGGGAAGTGGTTGAGCCACCATCCATGGAGGTATTTAAGAGATGTGTAGATGGTGGTGCTGAGTGACATGGTTTAGTGGTGGACTTGGCAGCATTAGGTTAATTGTTAGACTTGATGATCTTAAAGGTCTTTTCCAACCTAAATGATTCCATGATTCTATGATAATCTAACTGATGTTGTTCAAACTGGACACTTATGAGTCTAGTAGATAAGCATTTCACTGGAACATCTAACAGTATAGTTACTGTTTAAACCATAAGAAGACATCCTTTAGAGGCTCCTTTGCAGGTTTTGAAAGCTATCTTACTGAAAATGATAAAGGCTAGGTGTTTTATAGTCAACATTTTATTGGTGTGTAGATTTTGGTTTTTGTAGAGTACTGGTGAAGTTTCTTTGGAACAGCAGCTTGTATCTTCTTTAGCAGTGGGACGTGGCATAAATAGGAATGTAGCTTGTAGCTGGTGAGTAGAAAAAGTTTCAGTACAAGGAAGCAAAGGATAGAGAGTGTGGAAGAAGCTGATACTGCCCTAGTTATGAAGAAAGAATAAATTTTGCTGTTGCATGATATTCAGTTCACTGGAAAGCTTTCCCTGGCAGATTTCTCAAAAGAATCAACTGTTTGAGGGAATTAAGACTGTTGGAATAAAATATGATAGTGTTTTCAAAGAAGTCATGTTTCCTTTGAAAGGAAACAGTTAGTGGAAAAAAGCCAAAGCACAGAAAAATGAGGAGTCCTTTCTAGTTTTTATATACTTAATGATGGTACAACCACCAGTTAAAAAGGGTTATGTAGAAATCCCCCTCATGTGTACATGCAGTACACCGATTGCATATGAGTGCCTGCCTGCATGTCAGAGGAATGTTGTGGTTTTTCTGATAATTAGTTAATATATAAAAAACCATCATTCTTCCTTTGGGGACAAACACACTGCAGAACATGTTATGACTATGCTTTTTCTAGGGTGGGGTTGGCAGTTGCAGATTTTTTTTTATTTCATTGTAGTCTCGGTAATTCTGATTATTGAAGACATTAATCATTATTATAACAGGCTCATTTTATTGGTACTGCATTTCTTTCTCCACAGTTCAAGTTTCTTATTTGTTCACATGTATTTAAGATAGGTTACAAACTCTGAAAAGAGGATTATCTTTTGTTGTGTGTTCATGCACCATTTTGTTTCATATACCACTGGAGAGTGTTACCTGGAGCTTCCTAAGGAAATTTCGAAAGCCAATTAGATCTGAGCCGAGAACATAGTGATAGTTTAAACCATTTTTTAGTTCTTCATTTCCTAGAATTGTAACAGAATTCTAGGTTCTGACTGTTCCCATTTCAAGAAAGATGTTGAGATTACTAGATATGAAAGTTAAATAGGTAAGAGTAATGAATTATTAAAAGATTAACAACATATGCTACACTGAAAAACTTAAGCTCAAATTATTTTCCTAATCAAAGAGTGAATTAAGGATAATTTTAATCAACTATAAATATCAATACTAAGAACATGAATTTCATAATGGAAAAGCATTTCTACCTAACAAAGGTATAGAATGATCCCAAAGATGGAAAAGGAAGTGAAACAAAAGTCAGGTAAGAAACAATAATTTATTTTTCAGAATGGGGGTGATGGATAATTGGAACATCTTCATTGCAATTGTGGTAAAACATGCAAGTTTAAAAAATAACTTAAAAAAACCCCAAACCAAACCCCAAAACAAAACCAAAAAACAAACTACCAAGAAAAAAGGGCTTACTAGATATTATTCTCAAGTTTACTGATGGCCATAAAGTTGAAGCAAGAATCAATTCAGAGAATTCGTATAGAAGGTGGTTATCAGAGGATTGTGTTAGACCTCAGAGTTGCCATAGTTGCTTTGTATCTTTGATACGGGATTTATCAAACTTGCTAGTCTTTTATAATTCTGATATTAAAATGAAGGTTATGATTTCCATTAACCTCATAGCCCTTTAGGCTGGATCACTAGGTTGAGAAGCTATAGGAATTTAAATAACTAACTAAATTTTAAAAATCCCCATCTACCAGGAGAGCTTTCATTATGAGGTGATAAAGACTCTCCATCTCAGGAAATCCAGAAAAGGGACTCTTTTTTTTTTTTTTTTCTTTGTTGAACTTTTTTTTTTTTCCTTTAAATAGTTAAATTGATTTAGTTACCCTCCTGAATGACATTTCTAAAAGTATTTGCTTGTTGGCCATGTTAAGATTTTAGCTTTACACAACTGTTAGTGGGGAAACTAGGCCACCTAATTAATTAGCAGCTATGTTATTAGTTGTGGCTGGATTATAGAAATATCCTGCTCTTAAAAAGGCTATAGGTAACTGGAAAAACAGACTTTAAAAAAAGGTCCTTTGTTTAGCTGAGAATTGTAGACTGGTGATTTTTAGAGGACAGCATTTTAATATACTCTTTAGTAGTCATTTGTCAGTTAAATAATTAGTTGTATTAGTTTAATGTGAAGGAATATACTTTGAATTATTTTAAATTATTTCTTTTTTTTTTAATTGAGGCTTCAATTTTTTGGTCTGGTCACTTTTTTTTCAAAGAAAAGTTATCGGTGCCAATGAACTCAACCTCTTGAGTTTTGTAACAATTTCAGTATAACTGATGAGAGACAAAGGTAGCAGTGTAACCAACTTTCTCTTGTCTGTGAGATTTAATCACCAGTGTATCACATATTTGTCTTTTTTTACTGATGCACTTCTGTCATGCATAACTCTAATATGTTTATAGTGTAAGGTGAAATATTTCCTGAAAAAAGTAGATTTGAAAGGATGAACTTGACGTTTAGTAGTCATTATGCAACTTTTTTTTTCCTTTTGAGGTAAATTTTCCTTTGAATTAATACATGGTTCTATTACTAATGGAACTATAAAAATTAAAAAACCTGAGATAAGAAATATGACATAATCATGGAATAATTAAGGTGAAAGGAACCTGTGTGTTATCCAGCCTCTTACTCATCTGCTGCATCTGGTTCATCTTCCTAATCTGTACAAAGCGATCTTCAAACTTAGGCCAGGTTGCTCAGGGCCTTTCCCAGCAAGGGTTTTAAATTTCTCTAATAGCAGAGACTTCACAACTCTGTGCCCCATTCCAGTGCTGAATCCCTCATCCTAGAAGAGTCTTCCTTTATAGCCCTTCATAGTTTCTTTTGTTGCAACTTTTGGCTATTGCATCTTGTGCTTTTGTTGTGCTCTCTGTGAACTGTCTTCTATAATGCTGTTTGCATAGTGGAAGATGGTAGTGGAAATAGATCTTGCTTAAACCGTCTCAGAGAAGAGATGAACAGAGATGAACAGAGCTCCAGTGGCTTCTCCTCAAGTTGTGTGCTCCAGCCTGCTGATTGGTTGGGCTTTTTTTAAGGTCCGTTTCACTGAACTGCCTCCAGTCTGTTGACTCAGTTGTATTTAGAGCCCGAAACTGTACACAGTCCCCACGTGTTGGATGAAGGGGGAATAATTGTTGCTTTTATCTTCAGGCTGTGCTGACCCTAATACAACCCAATGTGTTGTGAAACCCTCATGGCTGCACCAGGACCTTTTCTGCACAGCTTATACTCCACCACTTGTCCCCAGTACCAGTACAGGACTTGCAATTTGTCTTTGTTGAACTTTGTGAGGGAGTCCACAAGGTTGTATAAACAAACAGGGGTATTTATCTGTGAGGTCAGTGTCTGTGTCCCTCCCCAGTCACAATCATTTTGGGGTAGGTAGGAAAAAAAGGAAATAAATAGTGCTTTCCTATACCTAGCTATTGTGCCTGTATCTTGCTTTCTCATGCACTTGTTGAAATTGTCATGCCCCCAGTCCCTTAGTACCTGCTGAGTGAAATGGGGAAGTTTTATGAGTGTACAAGCCCAAAGTCCTGTGCTGCAATAGGGACAGCGTTGCCAGACACATCAAGGGGAGTGATCCTTGTCCGCAGCACCAGTGAGACCACAGCTGGAGTGCTGTGTCCAGTGCTGAGCTCCCCTGTATGAGAAAGATACAGACATACTATGGGTATGGCAAAGGACCTCTATGATGCTAAAGGGCCTAGAAAATCTCTTATATGAGGAGAGACTGAGAGAGCTGGGACTCTTCAGCATGAAGAAGAGAAGGCTTACATCTTATTCGTGTTTATAAATACCTGATATGAGGCAGTAAAGAAGGCAGAAATGGACCATTCTCAGCTGTATCCAGTGGATAGACAAGAGTCAATGGGGACAAACTGAAATACAAAAAATTCTATTTAAATGGTAAAAAAACCCCAACATTTTCACTGTGAAGGGGATTTTACACTGGAATAGGTTGTCCAGAGAGGTAGTGGAGTCTGTATCCTTGGACATACTCAAAACTTGACTGGACAATCTACTCTAGCTGATCCTGCTTTGAACAGGAAGGTGGAACTGGACAATGCCCCGAGGTCCCTTCTAACCTCAAGTGTTCTATGATTCTTTGTCGGTTTTCCTTAGCTGTTGGATTTTTCTCTTCCTCTGAATGGCTTTTCCAAAATCAAGTATTTCCTCCTGTTGTACAAAGTGCTTTTACCATTTCAAGAAGGATCATACTGTCAGAAATTATCTGTTTATGAAGCTGTCAAGCCAGAGGTTTGTCAAGAGCGGCATTACTGCCTCTAAATGGACTTTTTGGACAAGTTATCCTCTGAGCTCACTTAGTTATTTTGGGCTTCTACCTTTCAATTTAGATGATGACTTTGGCAGCAGAAAGTAAACTTTCTTAGGCTGCAGCCCCCTGCGTTCTTTGTTTTTCTGTGTCTTCCATGTATATCCCACATGATTGAATATCCTCTTGCTCTCCCTCAAGCTTGTCCTAATCTGAGGATTTAAGTAACCTTTCTTTTCTTTCCTGGTGATCAGGAAGTTTCCCAGGACAATTTACCACTTGAATCTGCACAGGCTGGGAGATATTTTCATGGATATCTTTCTATATGTGTGTCTTACTCTGTTGAACATAGCACAAGAAACTACCAGAACTGAGTATGTGTTCTTTGCTTACTTGCTGTGCCTGTGGTGGTTTTGCCAGTTACAATGCAGACATCTTTGGATTTTTTTTTAAAGGCCCAGAGTCTTTTTCTTCTATAGTAGGTCAGTGTTTATCAGATTTCAGTACTAAGGGTAAAACTCATCTTTTTACAGCCGATTCCAGTCTTTGAGAGAATTTGGGCGGTTTGCATGTAGTGCAAATGGAAGATACTGGACACTTGAGGGGAAAAAGATACACAGATGAGATACATTCCTTTTCAGAACTGCAAAGTGGATGGTCCTTATGACCCCATGGTTTTCATTTCTCATCCCTGATATGATGAACTGCTGTTTACTTGCTTGTGTCACAGAGTGGCTTCATAT
Source organism: Coracias cyanogaster (assembly GCA_033124195.1). Taxonomy (NCBI): domain Eukaryota; kingdom Metazoa; phylum Chordata; class Aves; order Coraciiformes; family Coraciidae; genus Coracias; species Coracias cyanogaster. The sequence continues at coordinate 6,856 of JAVSBS010021375.1, forward strand.
TTTCAGTGCATGCCTTCAAACAGTGCTAAATGCTTAGATATTGCTGCATATTTCATTCTATCAGCCATTTCAGCTTTCAGTTTTTCCTGATCCAATATTGTTGAATGTTATGAAGCATGCAGCTGACGGGGAGATTTTATTTATAAACAGTGAGATTTATTTGGCCTGGAAACTAATTGGAGGCTTTGTACATAACATTTGAACACTACTATTCAGGGGGGAAAGAAGGGCCCTTTAGCCCATGCAAGTACTGCAGCCATACTTATTCCCACAGAAATACCAACTTTCTACTACTGCTATCATTTCTCATTAATAATTAGCCATAGTAGTCACCAGTATTGGTTCAAGAGAGTGGTTTCTATAGCATTCTGCCTGTCAAATTTATCCCGACTTTTCAGAGAATACCTTGAATCATATCTCAGGAGCCTGACTGTTATCATCCAAAGCAAACACTAAGGATCAAACTATTAGTTCTGTTTCCAGAATTGTGTGCATCCTGTGTTCGTCCTTCCTTAAGAGATTCAGGGATTTTATTTTGAATATTCAGCATCTTCATCACTCTGGAGAACTTCTGGCAATTTCTCCTGCCCATATCTGTATAATGTTCACTCCCTTCACAGGCAGTAGCTTTGTCTTAGGAGTGCTCAAGAAATGCAGTGATTGCTAATGAGTAAACTCAGTTTTTAAATAATTAGTTCCATAGGACATATTGAGAAGCCTTCTTGCAGGGAATGGCACGGTTCCAATGAGACCAGGGAATCATTCCACCTAGGTTTTAAGGAATTATGGAAAGTCTTGGCAAAGGAGCATGATAGTTGACACTATATGTTAAGTACTCTTTGCCTTTTTATTTGGAGATGGTATCATTCACTGGGAAGATAGTTTCACTTCTCTGTCTTTTATAGGAAGTGCTGGAATGTGGAGATCTCTGAGTAAGACTGTCTCAGTTGAACATGTCACAGCCTAGTGCAAGTGAAGGTGCCTAACAGGATTCAAGCACAGTCTGTAAAGATGCAAATCACCACTGTGTCACTTCTGAGGAGTGTTCCTTTTCCTGAGACTTTATAGAGCTGGGTCTTGAAGATTTGTTAGCTTCTGTTGAACATCTTATTGTACCTGAGACCTATGGGCAGATGATTCCTTTTTGCAAAGCAGTCGTCCTCGTAGATACAGGCCCACTTCTCTACGTGACCTGTGTGAATGAATGGTGCTTGGAGTCAGTGTGCCGCAGTGTGAACCCATGCATGTGCTGACATTCAAAGGAGAAAAGAGAGTTGCTGACAGGAATGGAGTTTCTTTAAAGCAGACAAATAATATGGCTGGAGCTTTTATACAATTTTATTTTAATAAGACTCAAGCAATGAAAGGAAATTGCTTAGTTCTGAGAGGAAGAGACAGTAGAGTATGCTCTGTTCTTTCATGCCACACGTAAAGTATGCAGGGGCTGGGATAGGGAGGCTCCTGTTGGAGGCTACGGGACTCTGCAGGTTAGAGTGGGTAGATTCACATCCATGATGTGAAAACATTTTTAGGAAATAAATATAAAAAAACTTGAGTTACAAGAAGGTTTATTCTTTATTTATTCATGTTTATTGCTTTAGTTAAGTCCTGTCAATGAAGAGTCATTCAGAAGTCTCTGGTCCCAAATTGTAATTTTGAGGACTCCTTAATGATGATCTTACAGCAGACTGTCAAAAAGCTTTTCAATAGGCAATATTCAAATACATCTTGATACGTCCAATGGGCAGGACAAAATGAAAAGCACATTTCAATAGTAACTCATTCTTTTTTTTTTTCTGTTTTCTGAGTATCTTGAAAGATCAGCTAAAACAAGAACAAAATTATCACACTGATATTTTATGGTCAGTCATTTGTATCTGTAATGTATATAAACTGAAGCCAGTCAAAAGTTATTTATTTATTTTAAAATTAAAATATTGTCAGCTTGCCAAGAACTGAGGCATTTCCTGTAAACACCAAGAAAGAAAAGGCATTTTGCAGAAAGCTGAGAGAAGGTGAAGACAGAGCTGAAGTGAATTAGGAGCTAGATAATGCAAAAATGATACAGTTCTAATGGAAGTATTATGCTCCCTAATATTTAAAGCTATCTGAAATAAGCAATATAGATGAGCTTTTCCTTGCTGTTGTCATGGTTTTGAGGACACTGGATTTCTATGGTACTGAATTTCTTCAAATTTTTGTGAATTCTGATCAGCTTTGAGAGCTGGTGTTTATAAAATTTAGATCATACGATACAGGATGTGCACCACTTTTTATACTGAAATATGAAGTCTTCTGCCAGTCTATCATCACTCAGAGATAACTTATCTATTCATGTGAACACAGTAATTTTCTTTCATGGCAATTGTTTGAGAGAATTTTTTACAGGTTTTTTCATATCTCACATTAGTGGTATTGGCAGTCTGCTTAAGTATACTTCATTATGGCATGTGGCTTAAACTTACACTTTTCTTTTACAGTTTGGAAGAACAGAAGTAATTGATAATACTTTAAATCCAGATTTTGTAAGAAAATTTATAATGGACTACTTCTTTGAAGAAAGAGAGAATCTGCGATTTGATTTGTAAGTTTACAGTCTTTAATATTGTAGCCTTTTATAAATAAACATATTAAGTTTTGTCCGGTATAAAATACACTTGAAAAGAGATGGCATCTATTGACATGGAATACTTTAATAAGCTTAATTTATTTAGCATTGGTTCCTCAGAAATAAATGTGAAACATAGTAATGACAGAGTTTTAAGAAATTGGCAGGTGTGAACTAGTCCAAGTACAATCATACTTAGAATCATTACTTTTAGAAAATAGTTAGAAATATGAGGATGTTAAAATGCTCCTGCAGCACAGCAAATGAAAGAGGTATGGACATACTGTTCAGAAATAAAATTTTGTACTAGTAGTATGGAGCCAAAATTTTCTATGCTAAGATAAATGCCAGTATGCATCTAAGTATACTAAATTTTAAGATTTTGAAATGAAAGTAGTTGTTCCAGAACTGGATGGCTTTTGACATTATTCCAGATGTACTGATTTCATTCCACTGGCAGAATTGGTTTGATTTTCATTTTATTATTTGGAAATTAGAATTGAGAGTCCAGACACCAGGTGACTTTGCATCTCATCTGTTAACATTTCACCCCATACTTATTATTTCAGTCTTTGTGCTAATCAAATTTCCCTTGCTTTTTTAGTTTTCATCCTCTTTTTTATTAGCAATTTTTCCTAACCTTGTCCTATGAGAGAGTACCTGAATAACCCTCATAGATAATTAAAGGAAAGCCATTCACTCAGTTTTGCAGCATAGTATGCATAGTGGCCACAGTTTTTCTTTGCATGTCCTTTTTAGTTGAAGAGCCCTTTTCCTATTTCTTTTTTTGTTTCCTTTGCAAGATGTACTTTAGCTTGAGTTTTGTCAATTCTTATTTTTTACTCCTAAGATTTCTGTCTTCATGTGTATTTATTTGTTCTTGAGAAAGATTTAGAAAAATAATCTGCTAAATTACTTACTAAAGAAGTATGTCAAGAAAGATACAGTGTCGTCTTCCTTCCTATACTTTCTCATGCTAAAGATTGAGGTGTCCTGATACACTTTGTGGGGTTGTGACAAATTCTATTCAGGACTTGATTATAGTAGTGGTAAGATGTAATATTATCGCTTCCCAATTTAAAGTTACATTGCAAGTTTGCTTGGATGTAGAAACTGCATTTATTGCATTTCTGTCTTGTAGACAGAAAAACAGATGAAGACAGACTTCATAATTTGCCTAAAATTTCTGCGCAAGTTCATGGTAAAGCCATTTGTAAATCTTCCAGGCTTTAGTCTCAGTGTGCCATTTATGTATCCCAGTAGTTGTTTCAAACTGGCTCAGACAGCCTCTTCTTTTAGTCCCCCCAGCCCCCTGAGTTTCTGGAATGCAAATCAATCTATACATCAAGCAGGGTATAAAATAAATAGCACAGTGGTCATGTTAATGACCATTTTTCCTGTAGCAGTGGAAGAGAAAGTATGTTGCCTGATAAATGTATGTTAACAATGTTAGTAGTACTTTTGCTGAATTTGTGTTAAGTTACCAGCAGGGTGTATTGAAATACTCTTGAATGGCAGCTTTTGCTATATCTTGGAAACAAACAAAAAATCCTATGTCTAATTCTTCTTTAGCTGTAAATGTCTTTTTATAGCATGTTGGAATGCTTCCTAAGTTAACAAGAAGTGTTGGAGAGATGGGTGAGGAAAAACATTTCATTGTGTTCAATACAGAGCTGGCAGCTAGCTGCTTCCATCTAGACTTCAACTGTTTGAAGGAGTGAAAGGAAATACTCAATGCAAAGATAGATTACAGAGTGCTTCTAGATGGCTAGGTACAAATTCTTTCATCTTCACCATGGAAGCTTGGTGCAGACTTTATTTTTTTATTTATTTTAGAAGTTGATTTAATGTCATTAAATCTACTGAGTATAACTGTTGCCTGCTATTTAAAATAACTTGTAAGAACTAGTCACTTGGTGAAATACTCTCCTCCAAGTGTAGGTAAAGCGTTGCTGAAATAGACACAGTTGGGGCTGTGTAGGAATCTTGATTTAGTTTCCTCTTGCTCCTTGTAGGATGCATGTATGTTGTGGGGACGAGGCAGTGCAATAGAAGAGAAGAGCAAAAGAAATGGACTAAGAAAGAGAAAGCTAGGCTCAGCCTAGGTAAAGAAAGGAAAGTCTGTAAAGGACTTCTGAATAAGTGCTAGCTGAGAAGGACTTGGGTCTGGAAGGGAAAATAGGGTCTTCCTGTTTCATTCCTCATGTACTCAGAGAAATTGACTCCTACTTGTTTATTTGTGAAAAGCTGTAAATATCAGACATAATCTGTATTTATCTGAAAGACCTGACTGCTTTCTGCTGCTGTTTTGGGCTACCTGGACGCATATCTATTCTAAACTCAAAGCTGAGTAACTGGGTTTTTTTATGCCTGCCTGCAAGTGACCATACAGCCATAGTCTGAATTTATTTTAGAGCCCTGTAACAATAACAGATGAGAAATAAAGTATTGTAGAACTCAGAGTTAAAAATGTGAATCTCCTATAGGCACTTATGGATTAAAATTCCAATTTAGATCAGGAAAGAAGCATCTTTAGAAAGCTTCCTTTTTTAAATTCCTCAGCAAAATGGTGTCCTTCTCTTGGCTAAAGTGTTACTTTTCAAAGAAAGAAACTTCTTGTATGACTCCTATTTTTTGCAACAACGAAAAGGGTGAATATATCTCAGATTCTTGTTCTTCTGATAAAATGAGCATAAGCCCCCTCCTAAACTGTACAGCCACCAATGTCTTTGGCCCCTTTCTGTTTGTGTTTGATGATTTGTTACTGATTTTGCTAGTGAAATAGGTTTTGTTTGTTTGTTTGTTTGTTTTAGTTGTGTAGCTGCTCCACAGGTCAAAGTACCAGTTGTGTTTTTGTGTTCAGTTCCACCAGACAGTATGTTATTAGTTTTGGTTTTTGTTTGTTTTCTTAAACTCATGTTAGTGATTTTTATAGCCATTCCTTTGTTTACAAATCTGTTTGTGACACTTTGACCTACACCATACCCACCTACGTTACAGTATTCCTGCTCTCCTGACTTGTGATCTGGTCCATAACGCATCCCAACAGCCAGTAGTGGCAGCACAGCCAAAGGGATGGCCTGGAAACATGCAGGGGAGGCTGGGGGGAGCATGGAGGATGCTTCTTCAATTTAGTTGCTGGTACTGAATCTGAACGCAGGATTTGATAAAAATATTACTGTGGATTATCTGATAAAGATAGAAGACTGCAAGTATAGAGTTTAGTAATCCCCTAAGAATTTATTTTATTAATTTTTTAAAATCTATCTTGAATTCAGAGTAATTTCTTTTTCTTTTTTTTTTTTTTTTTTTTTAAATCTGACTTGATAGTCAAAGGGAAGCAATGGCATTTTCTAGCTTGAAGTGCTGGGGCCTGAGTTGTGGGCCTCAAGTTGGAGTTGACCTGTGAATGAGTCACAACGTAGCAGAATGTTTTGGTTTCCCGATTGGCTTCATATTCCAGAGGCAGAACCACAGAACCTGGTCCACCTGTGTCTCTGTGGCTCTGCCCTCACCCACGTGGTCATGGCTGGGGGAGGCCAGGATTATGTTAACCAGGAGCTTCCTGTTGGGTGTGGCTTCTGGTGCGGCTGGTGTTGTCCTTCCATGTGAAGGCCCACTGAGGGAGCCATCTCTGTCCATTGTGTCTTTGTGGCTCCACCTTCACCCAGGCAATGCTGCCACCACAGTGGGCAGTGGAGGAGCTGGGCCCACAGGAATTTATGGCAGGACTGTCTGAAAGAAGACTTCTGAGGGGATGTTGTTGAATTCAGCATTGGCCTGTGTGATCAGGCCACTGATGGCAGCATAAAATGATGATGATGGCTGAGCCAGCACAACATAGCTGGAGGAAGAACAATTTTATGATAAGCTGGAAAGAACAAGTCAAATTCTTGCTGAAAGCAATATATTGTTAGTTATTTCTATTTAATTAGGCAAATGACTGAAAAAGTACCCAAGGAAATAATTCACAGGTTTGTTTTCTAAGATTATTTTTAAATTTTTGTCCTAGTTTTTGACAGCTTTCATTGTTGAAACAGGAATATCAGAATGATTCCTCATAGTAGCCTGCACGTTGTTGAAAACTATTTCATTTCAAATAACTAGTGAAACATAAGAAAATAATCTGTGATGATTAAATTTGCCTTCCTTACTGGTGAGACTTCCATTCACGTATCTGTTTGCATAAATATCACACATTGAAATAAGTGAAGGAATTGTTTGATTTTTGTTTCTTTACATTGTTCTCAGTTCTATCATCTGGTAACTCCGATATAACTTTCCTTTTTTTTCTTCTCTTTTTAAGCTACGATGTTGACTCAAAGAGTCCTAACCTATCAAAACATGTAAGTTTTTTCCTTGTGTTTTCCTTGCATTTCTTTCTTGTGCTGAAATGATTACACTTTCCTAAATGTGTTTATTTTCTTTTGACTGTGAGTAATACTAGATGCATAAAGACCAATACAGCGATTGTGCTGTTGTTAGTAACATAATGCTCGCAAGTATAATTTTAATGGGACATTCCTGCTGTAACGGACACATTTAAGCACACATGCATGCCTTTTCAGATATGTGATATGCTTCGTTTGGTTGATAATTCTCTGGGTCCTAAAAATTATAAACATGTTTTGATTATGTCCCAATTAGTATTAGTAGAAACCTTTGACGCTTATGTCATCTTGAAATGTAAGAGATTAAATGGTAACTTTAAAATTTAGAGGTGCAAGAGTAGAATTCAGATGATTCTGAGTGAATCTTTTTAAATAAATACAGGAATGCTTTAGTAAGAGAACCTTCAAGAATCTGGAGCAAAGGAAGAGAGTGTAATAGAAGGAATGTTGTGACTGTGTGTTTCACAATGAAAAGATAAGACTTTTTAGCCATTATCTCCAGTTAGATCCTCCCTGTAAAGATTTAAAGCCCCTAGCAAACTGTTTTCCATCTCTATCATCATGGAAAGGTGGTCTGAATAACTGCAGTGCTAGCTAGGTGGAAAGCAGAAGTCTTCCCTATACTGTCCTCAACAAGGATAAAGCCTCATCCTGGACTTCTGCCCAAGATTGGTTGCACTTCTGTAGTAATTAGATTATCTGAATTCTTTTCTTTTTTCCCTGAAACACATTTCTTTGTACAAAACCCTCATAATTAAGTTTTAAGAAAAAAGGTAAGACAGAAGATAAGTTAGTCACTATGGAAGTGCAAACAGATATATGCAGATATATAGCCTCAATTTCATTGTTTGATTACTGGAACAGGAATTGAACATTTTAGTATCTTGCTATGCCCATGGAGAAAAGAAAAGGAGAAAACCATGAGAAAACAAACCAGTGTTCTTTTGAAGACTCCTCAGGTAGATCTTGAATAACATATGTGCCTGTTAACATTCTAAGCAGTACGGGCTAAGCCACATTAGGTCCTATTTTTAAAATAGTGCTGATTTCCTGGAATCTTCAATTGTGGAGGGAAACTTTATTCTTTAGACATTAACATTAATATCAGAAATATCTATTTCACTCCATTGTCTTTAAGAGGAGATCTGTACAAGTCAGTGTACACTTGGCATTTGTTCTGAAGACATCCAAGATACTCCATATAATATTATGCATAGAAAGAAAACAGGTCTGTGAACCCTGTGAACGATGGTAGCTAGAAATGGGTTTCTTAACTGCAGCAATGTATTTCCATCATTTCCCAAGTGCTTAAGATTGGTTTGGATTGTTTATTTTGCTGCCAGCTTCCTGCATCTCTTTCCCATAGCTCTTAAGAATTTGGGAAATGAGTAGGGAGGAAGTGAACAGAGCTTTGCTCAGATCCATGCACTGGAAGCTTGGCGTTTCTGAAAAAATTAGTATTTGCATAGTTAACTGCTCGTTAACTGCTCGTTAGGGGTTGTAGTCACCTCATGTGGAATAAGATCTTCCCTCTTCCTAAAAATAGCTGTTGATCCATTCCTTTGGAAGTACTGGGCAGTATTGTTTAATAGTTGAACAGTTTGGGAGAGGAAAAAGAGTCAGCTTGAAGAATTTCAATTTCAGTGACTCTGTTTTGGTAAAATGAGAAGCAAATGAAGCAAATTTTGTAATGCATGTATGAAGTAACCAGACTAGACAGTGCTGCCATTGTAGCTGTCTGTAATAATATTTATAAAACTGGCTACCTGGAATTAGATTTTTATGTTCATGGTAACTTCCTGATTTAAGGAAAAAAACAAAACAAACAAACAACAGAATAGTGAACCATTGTCACTTACAAAAGACTGTGGAATCAATCATAGAATTAATGTGGAATTAATCATAGAAACTCCATCACAAAGGGGGAAGCAAATTTTAGAATACATGGTTTCAGTGCAGAAAATGGTGTTATTTTAGGATATGTCATGCTTGATGTTTTTAAAAATGAATGCAGAGCTGAGTAATTTCAGATAAATTTTAGCCATTTTAAAAGACTTAATCTTTGTGGAAACAGTGTCACAGTGTCAGATCAGTTAAAGGACATAGATTCAAAAATTTATTTTTTGCAGGGTTGTTTTCCTCTTCAGTGGGATTAGTTCTCACATCCAAATCACTATATGGACCCAAAACTAACACAGCCCAGAGGTGGGAATGAGTGACCTGAGCTGAGAGAAGAGTCAGACCTGGTTGTACAGATATTTGCTACTATACAGCGTATCATAAAGTTATGGTTTGCTGTATAGGAACTATAGCGTCTCGATTCTCACTACTGTTTGTCAATAAATCTCAGAGGCTACTGTTACCGCTACTGGCAGTGATACTGGGAAGAACAGAGCTAGCTAGCTCTTTTCACTTGCGAGATAAGGAGTTAGTTAAACTGCAGCATAGTTTGGTTTTTTTTTTTTCAGTATACATTCAACAGTTTGAAAATCCATTCATGTTTTTATACTGCTTATGCTACAGAGAGATATAATATGAAGATTAGATGATTTTTGGTGACATAGTTAAATTGTAAAACATGAAAATAAAGTCTGTCATTGAAGCAATGCATGTGTACACTTGTCAATCCAGGCTTCTCATACAGATCCTGCAAAAGCTTGAATTTCTGCCAACATAATTAGCTTCCAAGAAAGTCAGAGAATCAGCATAGAATCTCTTAATAAAAAAGAAATTTATTAAAATTCTCAAGTTAAAGAAGGTAAAGAAACAGTTCTGTTTCTAGTGCTTTTAAATTTTTTCCATCTGAATTTTTTTGTTGATTAAAAAGGCAATATAAAAAGAGTAAGTAAAGTGCATTAAAATGACTTCTGTAAATGTCGCACAGTGGTATGTAAAATATATAATAGTGAGTATATTTTATGATTCTTTATTGCACAATTATTATTAAGATGCGATGTTCAGCAGAATGTATTCTATAATAGTGAACAGCTCAGATAAATGGGAAACCAAATTAGTTTCAATGTGAACTACAAATTCTGAGGGTTTCTGTTACTGCTTTTCAGGATTTTTTGGGACAAATGTTTTGCACACTGGGAGAAATAGTTGGATCACAGGGGAGCAGACTGGAAAAACCAATTGTGTAAGTATGTCGTTCTTGAGTGGTAGATGAATACATTCTGCTTCATGAGGTGAGAGTTGTGGGGGTATTTTCCTGTGTGATATCTTGATATATGGAATTGACAGGCTTGGCATCTAAGAGAGAATAAATTGTTAGGTACAATAGAAGTCTTTATAGATTATGATAATTTAAGTTTCAGTTTGGCCAATTAGCAAAGGAATTGACTCATCCAAAATTTTTGTCAACCTTATTACACCTTGCATTAGAAATAGTTTGAGTGTACTCAACTATGTTTTTCCTTTTAGTTTACAAATTAGCACATCATGAATATTCATTGCCTTTTGTTCAAACATTAAGGAAGGAAATCCTCACTGTTTCAAATCCAAACATTCCTACTTGTGTTTCTGTTGTTCCTGATAATATAATTCCCTAACAATGAGGCAATCCAGAGCGTCAAGCATTTTCTATTTATCCTACTAAATTTATCCAAAACTTTCTTATGTTCAGTGGATTTTTCTCCCACTGAGAGGATTTTGATGTTTGCAAAACATTTTTTTAGAGATGTACTGATATTTAAAATACAATTTATTTGAACAATCTTAATTTTCTATTCCTAAGTAATGTTTGTGCAATTAAAATATTTCACAATTTTAATCAAAATGTATGCCACACGTTTGCGTATGACATTAAAAGCAAACATTTAAAGGTATAGCTGGACATTTCATGTGACGGTAATATATTTTGATTTGGAATTTTTGTGGTTTTTTTTTCTTTTAATAGTAATTGTACTGCAGTGAATGATCATGAATTTGGTTACTCTGATATATCAGAGTATATCAGGATTACTTCATTTACTTCTTCTCATCACTGATTTCCTTATAAGGAGAGATCAAGTTTTCAAGCTTAGCAAGCCTTATATTATTCTGGGCCAAAATTTGGTGAAAATACCACACAGGGCACATTCTGACTTTGTATTCAAATAACAAGAATTAGGGTCTGGATGAACTATAGCAACTGGCAAAATTCAGAATGTGCATAAATATTATTTTAGTATAATTGCAGATACAAGAAAGCTCCCTAATCAAATTATCTTAATGTTGCATTATTAATCTGATGTAAAATTCTTGAGAAATATGTTCCTAGCTGTACATTTTCTTCTATATGTATGTAATTGGTTAGATGTAATTAACTATTACCATTACCTCAAGTACCTTTTTTTATCTATCTTTAGTGATCTGTGTGGTTTATACGCTACTCATCTTTTCACATACATATATCCTGTATCGGTCAAATTCAAACTTAAATGTTAGTTTAAATAGTAGTTTTGAATTCCTGTGAAAAATCTCAGAAGACAGTAGTTTGTTATCAATGTCCAAAATATACCAATGGTAGCCTTTTTCCTTAGATTTTATTACAGAATTTTTCCTTGTTCATGTTAGTGTAATTGACAAAATACTTCTTAAAAAGCATTTCTTTAGTTTGTATCAAATAGCATGGCAATGTTCTGTGGAGGTGGCCCTAAATTTTCACCTTGGTGAAAACAGCGGCCAGTTTCAAGGAGAACCAAATATGATATCTATAATTTTCTCTTTCAAGAATTCAAAATGTTGAGGTATCATGCTAAAAACTCTTCTCAGTAGTCAAATTCCAGTTAAATTCCTTTTTTTTTTTTTTTTTTTTTTTTAAAATTACAACACAAGTGTAAGGTTGGAAAAGCATATTAAGTTTCCTGTTTATGTGCCAAATTATTTTGTATTGTCTCTAGAACTCTTTCTGGATAAAATAACAGTTCAGAACAGTTCACTTAAATTGATAAACCAGAAGAGTGTTTACATAGTTTTCCTTTAATCTAAGTGTCCTTTTGAAATAAGCATTTTAAAGTTTTTCAGTAGAAGAAATATTGCCATTACGAAAACTGTGGTAAACTTTCTTGAATTGTATTTTAAGTTCAGAAAATATGTTAATGGGATTTAATCTACTTGAATTTCTGAGACTTCAGCATACCTGGAACAAATTCTTTTGAATCATAAATGTCAGGAGCTGGCTTGCACTGCTTTGTGGGGAAGCATTCCTGTATTATGCCCTTCCAGTCCATTAGTCTTGAATAAATTATGTCCATAAATATCTTACTTCTAATCATTTGGTTTTTGTACAAAGGCAAATTTCAGCTATTCAGCAGGACTCATTTATCAAACAGTTCAAGCTGAAAAATCGAGTAACATGAAAACACTTGAAAATTCTTTGCAAAACATTTTCACTTGGTGTTTTATCAAAATAAGCCTTTTATTTAGTTTCCTTAATTTACAGCTAACTGCAGATAATTCAAATTGATTTGTAACAAATATAAGCTGTTAGTTCTCTTGCTGAATTTCTTGAGTGCTTGTGGTGGGTTGGCCATGGCTGGATGCCAGGGTCTCACCAAAGCCACTCTGTCACTCACCTCCTCATCTGGACACAGCTGAAAAAAAATATATAACATTCATGGGTCAAGCTAAGGACAGGGAGAGATCACTCAGTAGTTACTGTCATGGGCAAAACAGACTTGACTTAGAGAAATTGGTTCAATTTATTAACAGTTAAATCAGAGTAGGTTTATGAGAAACAAATCTTAACACCCTTCCCTTCTTCTTGGGCTCAACTTCACTCCCAATTTCTCTACGTCCTCCCTGCCACTGGCATAGAGGGACAGGGAATGGGGGTTGTGTTCAAGTTCATCACATGTTATTTTTGCTGCTCCTTCTTCCTCAGGGTGATGATTCCTCACACTCTTCCCTGGCTCCAGTGTGGGGTCCCTCCCATGGGAGACAGTCCTCTACAGACTTCTCCAATGTGAGTCCTTCCCACAGTGTTGCAGTTCTTTATGAACTGCTCCAGCATGGGTCCCCCATGGGGTCACAAGTCCTGCCACCAAACCTGCTGCAGCTTGGGCTCCTCTTTCTCTCTGGGTTCACAGGTCCTGCCAGGAGCCTGCTCCAGCATGGACTGCACACAGTGTCACAGTCTCCTGCCAGTGCATCCACCTGCTCTGGCATGGGGTCCTCCACAGGCTGCAGGTGGACATCTGTTCCACTGTTAACCTCCACAGGATGCAGGAGTACAGCTTTCCTCACCATAGTCTTCACCACAGGCCATAGGGGAATCTCTCCTCCGGTGCCTGGAGCACCTCCTCCTCCTCCTTCACTGAGCTTGGTGTCTGCAGAGTTGTTTCTCTCATATACTCTCACTCCTCTCTTCCAGCTGCTGTGGCACAACAGTTCTTTTCCCCCTTCTTAAATATGTTATTCCAGAGGTGCTACCACCATCACTGATGGGCTCATCCTTGGCCAGCAGCATTTCTGTCTTGGAGCCAGCTGGCATTGGCTCCATTGGACATGGGAGAAGCTTCTAGTAACTTCTCAGAGAAGCCACACCTGCAGCCCCCCTGCTACAAAAACCTTGCCACGCAAACCCAATACAGTGCTGTGCTGATTACTGCTGCAATGTCCTTTAACAATATGATTCATATTCTTTTTAATATTCAAAATTGAGGTCAGTAATAAATGCGTTTTTGCTGAATTTTGAGATGTTCCAAATATAGTTTAGTTGCATGATCACTGTATTTACAGACTCAGTCTTTATGACAAGTCCCTAGTAATCCTTCCTGCCTCCTCTGCAGCCTCTCCTGCCCTCCTCCCCCTCCCTCCCCAAGGACTACACCAGTACTTTTCACATCATTTATTTTTAAAACAAGGGCTTAATTGTCCTATACATAAACACGCCCATTAATATCACTAATATTCCTTATTATTTCCATTCTCTGTATTGGTGGGACTGTGCACACTGGGAACTACTTCATTTTAAGAGTAAATAGATTCTTCAACTCTGTAGATGAGGAAGATTTCAGTATCTGCAGCATGATTCAGGAAATCTCTTACACTATTTAAACTTAAAAACACACCTATGTATGCAATGACATAATATATGTTAGAAATAATACTACTTCACTGTATCACTTCCTTAATAACTTGAAAAACTACCCAGAAAAAGGTACTTTAAAACTGCATCAACTTCTGTTGTCATCAAGGTTTGCACATGAAACTTAACTTCTAAGATGTCCTTCAGTTTTAGTAGCTAATCACAAGTTGTCCACAATAAAACAAATATTGTATAAAAACAATGCTAAAAGAAAGTAAAAGAAACCCCAAAACCTCAAAAAAACCCACAACCTCCCAAAAACCTAAAATTGACTGTATCAGTATTATGAGTGTGAAATTACTGTTCAGTGGATTATGGCTACTGTGGAACAGTAGGAAACTGCTAATTGTAATCTACTCTCTGGAAAAAAAAAACCCTGCACAAGCAAACAGTGAAGAATCAGCTGGTCAGATTATCAGATTTCTAATACAATCATACAAAATACAAGGACAAGAAGAAAGGGTTCTTGAAGCACATCATAAAGAAAAGGAAGGCTAGTGAAAATGTGGGCCTGCTGCAGAATGGAGTGGGTGCCCTGGTGATAGAGGAGCTGCTGAATGCTGCCTTTGCTTCAGTCTTCACCACTAAGACTAATACTAAGGAATCCCAGTCCCTGGAAGCAAGAGAGATAGTCTGGAGGAAGGAGGACTCTCTGTTGAGCCAGGAGGATCAGGTTAAAGATCATTTAGGCAAACTGGGCACCTACAAATTCATAGGCTCCAGATGGGATACACCCACAAGTGCTGAAGGAGCTAACTGTTGTTGCTCTGCCACTCACCATGGTTTTTGAAAGGTCATGGAGAATGGAAGAGGTGCCTGAGGTGTGGATGCCAGTGTCTCTCCAGTCTTCAGAAAGGACAAGAAGGAGGACCTGGGAAACTACAGGCTAGTCTGTGCTCACCTCCATCCCTGGAATGGTGATGGAACAGCTCATTCTGGAGGCCATCTCTAAGCATGTGGAAGAGAATAAGGTTATCAGTAGTGGTAAACATGGATTCATCAAAGGGAAATCATGCTTAAGCGATCTTACGGCTTTCTAAGATGATGTGACTAGCTGGGTAGGTGAGGGGAGAGCAGTGGATGATGTCTGCCTTGACTTCAGCAAGGCTTTTGAGATTGTCTCCCGTAACGGTTTCATAGGTAAGCTTAGGAAGTGTGGGTTACGTGAGTGACAGTGAGATGGATTGAGAACTGGCTGAATGGCAGAGCTCAGAGGGTTGTGATCAGCAGCACAGAATCTAGTTGGAGGCCTGTAGGTAGTGGTGTTCCCCTGGGGTCAGGACTGGATCAAGTCTAGTTCAACATATTCATCAATGACCTGGAAGAAGGAACAGAGTGTACTCTCAGCAAGCTTGTGGATGATACATAACTGGGAGGAGTGTCTGACACACCAGAAGGCTGTGCTGCCATTCAGTGAGACCTGGAGAGTTGAGCAGAGGGCAACCTAAAGAAGTTCAACAAGGGCAACTGTAGAGTCCTACACCTGGGGAGGAATAATCCCATGCACCGGTACAGGTTAGGAATTGACCTGCTAGAAGGCAGCTCCACGGAGAAGGACCTGGGAGTCCTGGTGGACAAGTTAACCATGAGGCAGCAATGTGGAACAGTATTGAATCCGGAATATTGTGTTCAGTTCTGGGCTCCTCAGGTCAAGAGAGACAAGGAACTACTGGAGAGAGTCCAACGGAGTATCCTTTCTATGGCTTCCATTCCTAAGGATATTTACTGCTTTGAATTTACCATTCTCTTTACAAAGTCAAGTCCAAATTCATGTAGCTTGAATGTTCTTTATGATCTGTCACTTGAGATCAAAAAGCTTTTTCTTTTCATGGTATTTCTGAAGTTCATTAACATTTTGCCTTTTCTGTTCTTTGCCAACGGATGTACAAAGAAGAGAATGCCCAGTCCTGTTTTGGTCCCAGTTAGCTACCCTACTGAAGTAGCACTTTTTGTACTTAAGCAGCTTGAGAAGCTTGAATTCTATTATCTGATTGGCAATCAAGTAAGCTCTGACATTCTTTCAAAATGAAAATTAGAAAGACTTGAAGCAAAAACTTCAGATCTAGCTACTGTGGATGTTTACAAAAGCTTCATGAAATTCAGGATGCCATGGCTGCTGCGAGCTGGCCAACACCAAATCAGATTGTATATCACCAGGGGAAGTTCCCTTAGAAAGTCAGCCATGAAAGGATACTCTTGTTCTTTGTGAAGATGAAGGTAGAACTTCTTGAGCCTAGACGGTCACCGCAGCAGTCTGTCAGGCAGGCTGAAACATGCCTTGCCACTAACCTTCATGGTAGGTGGAAAAGTGAAGATGTGCACACATTTTTCTTCTTTGCCTTCGTAAAGGCATGACTTGCAGTTTCATTGGTCTTATGAGCAGTAGCAGATTATGCCTCTGAGGCATGAACCTAGTAGTGTTTGGTCTTGCAGGTATGAGAATGTCTCCTGAACCTCCCTCTGTTTCTGACACCACTGAAGGCTTTGAATTCAATGCAGTCTGTTGCAGAAGACTCTTGCTCCCAGTATGGTGGTGGAGTAGCCTGTTATCCCTGTGACTGTAAGAGTTTTTGTTCAAGAGCATACTTCAGTGTTGCACTTTTTTACAGACTGGCCATTTACTGAGGAGAATATTTGCTCTGGATAATTTCTCTTGGAAAATAAATCTAGTCATATAAAGCAGATTAAATGGAGAATCTGACATTTTAACAGTAACGTTTACTCTCTTTATGAACTAGGTTACTAGATTCATTAAATGCCTTCTCAAGACAAGGTCTATGCATAAGATTTACTCATAATGGCCTTGTATGCCATGTATTAGCATGAAAGGATGAGGTGTAGATGTATCTACTTCCAGAGAAGACACAGCTTTACTTTTCTTTCAAGAGAGCATCACCTTCCCGGATGTTATTCAGAATTAGATATTTGCATGTTCTGTCTTCCCAGAGAGAAGGTGCTACCCACATTTATAACTCAGAGCAATGCTTCTTTCAGGATCTACAAAGTGCATTCCTGTAGGAATTCCCTTTAATGAGGAGGCAGAGCCACTGCAAAGCTTAATGAGCATTCTATGCTAGTTATTCACATCTGAGTGCCATTGCCTGCTAATGAGGTGGTACTAGAGCCGGCTGGCCTATTTTGAGAAGTGCTTTCTCCTGTCATCTTGCTGTTGAACGTAAGTGATAGAAAAACATCTGAACCCTGGAATCGGGACTTCCTATATATTTGTCCTATGCTCTTATCTGTGGTTGGAACTGCTAGAGGGCTAGGTTCTGTAAATTCAGGGATAAGGAAAATTTTGAATTATCTGAAAAATGTTCTACCCTCTCTGGAAAGGTCCTCCTTTCAGTCCTTGTTAAAGCCCAAGTGGTCTTCAGAGTGTCCTTTCAAACTTCTCTACGTTCTGTAGATGTGGTGTCTCAATCATGGAATCATTTTTTCTAAGGAAACAATAATTACTCTTCAAGACTGTATCTTGTTTATAGACGTGCAGGTTTTGTTGAGGACCTTTCGTTTGATGATGATTTGCTGTTCGGTTCCTCCAACAGTCAAATTTATTTGTTTCCTCAAATACTGTCGAAAAAAAAGGTGATCATTGTAGTACAGCTGTAGGTTCTGTGCTCTCAAACCAGTAGGACCCACTGAAATGTAGATCTTCCTCACATCTTACCTTTCTTTATTCAGTTTGCACCCTGTTCACTCTTAAACTGGCACAATTTATCTGAGTGTCAGGTAACTAGCACTGGATGTTGGAGCTGACCATGGTTATGCAATACAGGTTTCCTCATTATTACCCCACAAACCCTGTGACTCTTGCCAGAGAAACTTACCCTGAGAAATTGGTTGCCTGAACGTAAACGGTGTATTGTCACTTCAGTGACAATTGTCACTTCAGCTCAATACCCGCTATTCTTTAAAGCTAAAGAAGATGCCAGTGTCACTGCATTCTGGATTTAAGCAGAACTTAATATGCTGTTCCTCAAGGTAACATTAGTCAGTATATGCCTGTCAGTTGGAAGGACTGATCTGTAGTGCTGAATCTACAATTAATGTATTTTCATACAGTGATAAGACCAGCTTGAAATTATTTTGTTTTTTTCTCACAAGATATTGTTACCGGTTAAAGATCTTTCCATTTGGCTGCTCTGTGACCACTGAAGTCATGGTGCTGACTTTACATTAAAGGATATTTTTCTTAAGGGTTTATAAGGGAATTTTTAAGAGAACAAATTGTCTAATGTCTGCAGTAGTCCTGTACTTTTTTCATGCTTGTAGCCTCAAGACAAGCCTACAAAGTTCATACTTGTTAGCATCACAAACTGTGGAGGTCATTTGGTAGAGTTTTAAGTTCCTGAATAATGAGAATTTCTTTTTCTGTAGAGGAATTCTATGCTATCTTGATTAAGGGTTTGACCTCTTTGCCAGCCATCATGGTATTATCCTTCTTTTATAAGACGTATGTCTTTGAGAACCTTGGTGATAATGCCAAGCTAAACCTTATCCCCAAGTGCTTTAAGATACGACTGTTATGTGAACTGTTTGTGTCTACAATCAAGAATTCCTATTTTTTCTGACTTACCCACCTAAATATCGTCAGGGGATTGCCTTTCTGGTTTACCCCTGCTTCAGAGTGGTCATTCCAGACACATGTATCTCTTGGGTTAGGCATCCCTTGGCCTTTGTGTTCATAAGATGAAATGAAGCATGTCTTTGCATAAATGTTTTTGTGTGCAGATCTGTTTGAGACAGACAGATGTTGACTGCCATGTGTTATAAATGCAGGCAGAGTGATACAGGGTTCTCTATCAAATGACAACCATTTGGTGACCCGTTTGTCAGAAATGGGACTTACTTATCAACAGTTTACTTCAGGCCTCCAACTCTTTAGGAGGTGATCAGAATTTTATTTTTCACAATCTAGCATCTGACACAATAATCTTTTGGAAGTAGGATAGCTCTATTTGACTTTTCATACCAAAGGAACTGTTTGATGCTTATTCTTCAAAGTACTGTCACTGCTCAGACTGTCTCTCAAATATGTCCCTAATGGCACAGTGAACTGGGCTCAGATACTTCAGTAATTTTGGTTCAGCTAATGGTAATTCTGATACTGGTGCTTTTAGATGGCATAACCTACAGAACTGTGGTTCTGGGAACTTCTGGATTTTAGTTACACTCCTGAGATTTCTATTTCTTCCTTCCCTGTCAAAGCTGAAGTCATGGTCATTTGTTCCTTGAAACATTTTACCATGAAAGATGAATATCACTGTGATAACTAAGTCATTTCTACTATTGCTGTTACTACCAAACTTTAGAAGTTTTTGACGTTTCAAGAAGTACTGTTCAAAAGAAGAAACCATGGCTTTTTCACCTCTTGAAAATCTGAGATTTCCATTTCAACATCTCATTGATACAGAGACTAAAATGCATAATTTTCAGTCTTGAGCTGTTTAAGGGTTACAGATTTAAAACCATACAATTTGAAGATGTGAATAAAACTGTGAATTGTATTGAGTAACATTTGGAATGACTAGATTATTTTTTTCTGTTATCTGAAGAAAATCTTCTTGTTTGGTCTTTACTGTACTTTATAAGTCATACCACATTAACTGGAAGAGTGCCACAAGTTGTGTATATATTTAAATCATCGTTTAAAATTTCACAGCAACAACTTCAATAGTTTCCCTATTCACTGTTTTCCTTGTGTGATGTAGCACTGAGGAGGTCCAGGAGAGCAGTCATATATCTCTCTGACTACTGGCCAATGACTGCAGTGGTACAGAAGCAGAATCCCCTGATATATTCCTTACAGACTTCAGTGTCAACTTCTAAACAAGAGTTTCAGTAAGCTTGCATAAATTTGCATCAGTATTTACCTCTCTATTAATAATTTCTAAATTTTCTAAATTCTAAATATCTGCTTCTAAGAACTATTTTCCCCACCAGTTCTTTATTATACTACAGTCTTACTAAACTTGTTTAAAGTTGTAGAGCATAGTAAAAAGTGTCAAAAGTGAATGAAACTAGTAAGTGAAGTAAGAACAACTGTAAATGTTTGCATTAATGTTTTGTCATAACAGAAGAACAGGAGTGCCCTCTAGTTCTCTTAGAAAATCAATTTTATCTTAGAAAATACAATTTTATCTTAATGTCTTCTTGGAAAATAATTTTATTCAAATTAATTACTTTCAAGAAAGACATAAAGAAATTAACTAGAAATAAAATAAGCATAAGCTATAGCATTAATTTTTGAAAAAAAAAAAAAAGAACATCTAGAAGTAATTGCCAAGGTACTAGTGGACATAGTAATGGACATTAAGACATTGCAGAACTTCTCATTTATAGTATAGCATCATGCAAAAAATGAGATCTCAATATTTGTACTTCCCACACAAAGTCTGCTAGCACTGAGTACTATCAGATTACGTGTGGCTTTTTTGTTGCTATATTGTTCTTTATGCTAAAGATCTGGTTTGTGTGTTCTGGTGTTGCAGCAGTGTTTTTAATTGCTGTCTGGGCAAATTATATTTTGTAACTATTGTGTTTGATATGATGGTGAAGTTATTATGTGTCTTCATAAACATTTCAGAATAAATGTTGTAAAATCAGGCTGGTGTATATTTTAAAATATATTTTAGGTATTTTGTGTAAGGAAAATTTGCTTTCTACAAATCAGTAAATTGTAGAGTCATGTCTAAATAAAATATATGACTGGCAAATAGAATTGTGATATTGTCATTTCATCTCTTTTCAACTTCTTATATGATTTCCTTTCAGATTGAAACTGATTTGTTTCTTGCTAGTTAC
The DNA here is from genome assembly GCA_033124195.1 of Coracias cyanogaster. NCBI lineage: Eukaryota > Metazoa > Chordata > Aves > Coraciiformes > Coraciidae > Coracias > Coracias cyanogaster. Next base: position 27,734 of record JAVSBS010021375.1, read on the forward strand.
AATACATATGCAACTCATTTACATAGGATTAGTGACAGAAAAGGGGAACTATATAGCATGCCATCAGTTTTGTGTCCTGAAAGCCTACCTTGTGCTTATCTGTGTCAGTTGTAACTTCCATAAATGATATTAAGGAACCGAGGTGATGTAGCTGTATTTTGTTGCAGAGGAATTCCTGGGAAGAAATGTGGAACAGTCATAGTAACAGCAGAGGAACTAGGCTGTTGCCGAGTAAGTGTGTGTTCTTTGCTTTTTGAAAAATGGAATGAAAATGATTTTGTGATTTACGCTACACCAGATTGTCAAAGATACAAGGTATAAATTTACATTTTGTGATACATATAAGAAGTTAGGATACTTTTCTCCTATCAGTTACTTTTAGTTTTAGACAGAAGAAGCAGAAAGAAGCAGAAAACATTATGAAGCATAAAGTTTTTGATTCTTTGATGAGTTTAAATCTAGTCTTTGTTTCCCCAAGTAATTAATCACATTTTAATCTCATTAGTGTCCCATTTTTAACAAAGATCCATTTGTTTCTGCTATAGAATTGTATTTCCGTTACGGAATATTGGCATTACATGAACATCAAAGTAAAATTTTGGATTTTTATCCTTATAATTAGAAGATTTTATGCTAATAGCGAGTCATATTATTTAAAAAATGTGAACTTCATGTTTATTGGAAAAAACTAGTAAGCTATTCCAAAGAGTCACTATAAAAGAAGAGTTTAAACAGTTTTCTTTAAAGAAAGTGAAGAATTCCACAGCCTGCTAATGGCAGATGCCTACTTATTTAATAGAAAATAAGAATAAAATAAGAAGATTGGGGGAAGTGGGGCAGAAGGGAATTTGACTGGTTAAGTAGAGAGATATGGTGTGGTCGTGACCTCCCCCAAGAGTGTCTTCTGGACAGAAGAGGAGGCTTACTGGTCAGAAAGCACCTGGCAGCTAGGGCAGCTCAGTTGCTTCCCAGAACGGAATGAGCTGGCAGCTATCTGTAAATCATAGGGAAACAGAGTCAGGAAGGAAGAATAAGGAAGGTTTGTAGATGCAGGGTGATAAAGACAGGTTTGAATCTGAGGGGGGCAGTTTGTCAAAGCATATACTGGATGGGGCTGCAGGATGTATCTTTGAAGAGTTTGCAATGACCAGCTAGCAAATCTTAAATGAAAAGAGCAATAGTATCAGACATTTGGTGAGAATGTACAGGGGATCTGGAGAGTACAAGATTAGATACATAAACCTACGAAAGTTACCTTGAGGCTTGAAGAGATTTGCTTCTGGGGCTTAGTTTTTGGAATCTGGTGTTATCAAAGAGGTAATGATTCACCTTTTGTGTAACTTCTATACAACGTCATAAGTCGTTAATTTTTTTCTATTTATGCAATAGTCATGTTTCTCTTTTTACTAATATGTCCAATAACTAATCTATTTAGGCCTTGTTTTCTTAAGTTCATTAGATATTTAAAGTAAAAAGAAATTCTTAATTTTGTACCTGATTTCCAGCTGCGTCAAGTTTGTATTATTTCTCTGCAGAAGTGGTATAGTGGTATGCTTGAATAGCACACGAGCTCAAATCTTGTTTACCTTTTCCAGGCAACCTGCCAGTCCTGCAGAGTTATGTTAATAGGGTGCACCAACTTGGTCTCATTTAACTGCCATTTAGCAGTTAGTAGGAAATTCCCATGTTATTAGTACAAATAATGTGTTTCCCCTCTGTTTTACGTCAGCTCAAAGTTCTGTACGTGGTACATGATCAAAATGTTCGTACTTTTATCAGTTGACAAAACAGGTGCATTGTTTGTTTCTCTGCAGAAATTGTAATTATACATTTCTTAAGAAGTTATGCTCCTACAATACTTAAGAGAAGTTTGCCCTGATGCCAGGCATTTATTGGTAACCTTAAGAGAGACTAAAGGCAATTATTTCCTGATATTCTGGGTTTATTCTCCAAGGCCAGCATTTGTATCCCAGTTGTAACAAACTATATAAAAGTCATAAATATATAATTAAATCCATAATTAGAACAGGATTTTTTTTCCTCTCCCTTTTAACAGAAGGCAAATACTAGGTGCTTTCCAAGGCTTTCATGTTCTTCCAGATTCACTCCACTCAAATTTTACATATATGATGACTAGTTCATAATCACTGAAGGGATCGTGCAAAGAGTTTGAGACTCAGTCACTCTCTCTTGCACTCTCCTTTGCATTCTCTGTCATGCTCCTTCATGTGCACACTCTCTCATACAATCTCTTGCTGTCACATACCTTACCTGTGATATTTTCCTACCTAAGTTTATTCAGTATTTGGATTAATTCTTATCTGATCTTCTGAGATATTTTGCTAAACCTTTATAGTGCATGTTCAGAGTGACAAAGATTTTTAGAATCACTGAATTGCTGAGATTGGAAGAGACCTTGGGAAATTGTTTAGTCCAGCCCTCCTGTTCTTCATAGAGCAGGTTACTCAGGGCCCTGTGCAGTCAGGTTTTGAGTATGTCCAAGCAGACTCCGCTGTCAGTCTGCTTCAGCGTTTCACCACACTCACAGTGAAAAGGTTTTCTTTCTTGTATTTAAATGGAATTTCCTGTATTTCAATTTGTACCTGTTACCACTTGTTCTTCCACTGGATACCATTAAGCAGAGTCTGTTTACTCCTCCTCGTTAGGTATTTATACAAATTGGTAAGATCCCCTGAGCCTTCTCTTCTCCAGGCTAAATAATTCCAGCTCTCTCCTTTCATATGAGAGCTGGTCCACTCCCTTAATCATTTCAGTGACCCTTTTGCTGGAATCACTCCATCATGCGCATATCTTTCTTGTACTGGGGAACCCAGAAGGGAACACAGTTCTTCAGGAGTGGCCTCACCAGTGCTAACTCACGTCCTTCAACTTTCTGTCAGCACTCTTCCTAATGCAGTTCAGGAGGCTGTTGGCCTTCTTTGCTGCCAAGGGCACATTGGTCAAATTGGTGTCCACTGGTCCTTTTCTGCAAAGTTGTTTTCCATCTGTTTGGCCTGCAGCCTGTACTGGTGTATGGGGTTATTCCCCTCCAAACACAGTACTTGGCATTCTCCTCGGTTGAACTTCATGAGGTTCATGTTGGTTTGTTTTTCCAGCCTGTGCAGGTGCCTCTGAATGGCAGCACAACCATTTGGTGTATGAGCTGCTACTTCTAGTATTGTATCATTTGCAAACTTGTTGAGGGTCTCCTGTGCCCTACCATCCAGGTCATTAGTTAAGATGTTCAATATTATTGGCCCCGGTTTTGATACCTGGGGTATACCACTAGTGATTGGTCTCCAGCTGGACTTTGTGCCAGTGATCATGACCCTTTGAATTGCAGCAGTTCAGCCAATATTCATTCTACTTTATACACAGTTACCTGTTCTGTAATTCATCAGTTTGTGAACAAGGATATTATGGGAGACAGTGTTTAAGGCCATGCTAAGGTCAAGAGTAAACAGCATCCACTAGTCTCCTCTCATCCTCTGAGCCATTCATTTCATGAGGGAAGGCTTCAGATTGATCAGGCATGAATTTCGCCAGTGTAAATCCACACTGATAACTGTCAACCTCCTTCTTGTCTTTCATGTGTTTAGAAATGTTTTCCAGGATTATTTGCTCTGTCATCTTCTCAGGGATTGAGGAAAGACTGGCCTGGATCCTCTTCCTTGCTCTTTCTCAAAGATAGAAGTGATGTTTGCTTTCTCCTAGCCCTCAAGAACTTCCTCTGAACATCATGGCTTTCTAAAGATAATCAAAAGTGGCCTCACAGTGATATTGGCTGACTCCATCAGCACTAACAGCAGTCTCCTATCAGATCTCGTAGACTTCTGTATGTCTAGTCTGTTTAAATGTTCCCTTACCTGGTACTCCTTTACCAAGGGCAAGTCATCCTTGTTCCAGACTTTCTCAAGTCTGAGTCTTAAGTGCCCAAGATTCTTGAAGGCAAATCTTGCCGCTAAAAGACCAAGGCATAGGAGGCTATGAGAAACATGAACTTTTCCATGTCCTTTGTCAACTGGTCAGCAGTGAGCCCACATTTTCCCTAGACTTCCTCTTTGCTGCTGTTACACCTGTAGACCTGTTTAGGGAACACAGTCTTCCAGCAGATCCTGCCCCACTTAGCTGGTGAGTCTGCAGATTTACCGTGCATTTATAATCCTTCTCACATTCTTAACTGCCCCTGAAGAGGTGACCATGTGTGACTATCAGTTTGCCTGACCACAGCAAAGAAACCTTTCTCCTTATTTACCATCAGAATGGGTGTATTTGATATCTTCTAGGCTCATTTTCTGGAAGCTTCTAGACACTTCATAGCAAGCTGCTAAGCTGTTTGCTTTACAGACAGCAAGAGCAGATAACTGCAGGTTAAAGTCACTGAAGAAATGAGGCTTAGTTGTGTCTCACTAGAGTTTTAAAAATTAATTCTAGTATGTATTTTTGCCTGTACACCTGCCTAACCTCAGAATGGAATACTGGATGTCAGAAAATGCTGGAAAAATCTTCAGGCATTTAGCATAGAAATTTCCTCTTCCTATGCACCCCTGTACAAAGGTATTCTTGGTTCCAACATGTCAAACTGCATTATAAGGACATTACAGAGATGTGAATGTATAGAGGGTGTCTGGGAGGCAGATACCGTCATTTATTTTGTTTTCTATTTGTATGGTTATTAGTCAGTTATGGGTTTTTTATTTTAGTGTAGTAAACAGCATGCAGTATGTGATTTCTTTGTATTATCCATTTCAGGATTCAGTTTTAATGCAATTTTGTGCGAACAAACTAGACAAGAAAGACTTCTTTGGGAAATCGGATCCTTTCCTTGTATTTCATCGAAGCAATGAAGATGGCAGGTAGATGCATGTTAAGTATTTCTGATGCTAAATAGTAAGGAGCATATTTATTGGCAGATGGTAATATAGGGGGGTTTTGATATTTGTCAGATTAAGCTGTGTTTCTTTTATGCTGTTTGTTGGATTTAAGCATATCATGTTACACATATATATGCAATAAAACTACCGTAACAAATAGATCAAATATTGCAAGACACGGTTTTAAGGGTTAAATACATGATAAATATAGAGCACTATGAAAATTAATTGTAACTAAAAGTTACTTTTCTTTATGCCTTAAATAAAATTCTCAAAGAAAATTGTAGTTGCAGAATATGCTAATGTTTAGAAATTGTTTCAGATAAAAACACTTTATACTGTAAATTTGGAGATATCTTTTATCTTTGTGATAGTTCTGTGAAATAGAATTCAGAAATACCTTAAATAGAAAATATTTTTTTACAAATAGATGGTTGCTGTATTTATGCGTTAAAGTAGATTAAACTCTCCTATTCTGCTGCTGAGGCTTAACATGATAGCTTCTGGTCAACATACTGCTTAGGTGGGGCTGTTCTGGCAGGTTAAGTTTTCTTGGAAACTGTTGATCCTCCTATATAACATCATATCAAATCAAAGGCTAGAAATGTATGATATTACTTGTTTCAGTAGCTTAACTGCAACAGTTGTTAAAATAAATCTACGTGAGGGTATATGTCTGTCTGTTCCTCTCAGAGACAGGTTCCTGAATAAGCCATAGAATCGTTAAGGTTGGAAAAGATCTCTAAGATCATCATGTCCAACCGTCAACCCAACACTACCATGACCACTAGACCGCTGAAGTGCCATGTCTACATGTTTTCTTAACACCTCCAGGGATGGTGACGCCACCACTTCCCTGGGCAGCCTGTTCCAATGCCTAACCACACTTTGAGTAAAGAAATTTCTCCTAATATCCAATCTAAATCCTTCCTGGCACACCTTGAGGCCATTTCTTCTCATTCTATCACTAGTTACTTGTGAGAAGAGACCAACACTCACGTCTCTACAGCCTCCTTTCAGGTAGTTGTAGAGAGCAATAAGGTCTCCCATCAGCCTTCTCTTCTCTACACTAAACAGTCCCAGTTCCCTCAGGCACTCTCCATAAGACATGTTCTTCAGGCTCCTCACCAGCTTGGTTGCCCTCCTCTGGACCCGCTCCAGCACCTCAATGTCTCTCCTACACTGCAGCGCCCAAAACTGAACACAGTACTCAAGCTGCGCCCTCATCAATGTCGAGTACAGAGGCGTGATCGCTTCCGTACTCCTGCTGGACACACTGTTTTTGATACAGGTCACCATGCCTTTGGCGTTCTTGGCCACGGCTTGTGTGCAGCTGGGTGTCCACCAGCACCCCCAGATCCTTTTTTGCCAGGCAGCTTCCCAGCCACTCTTCCCCAAGTCTGTAGCATCGCGTGGCATTGGTTGTGATGTTGTTGTGATCATAAATGCTGAATATCTTAAACTGCAAGCCTGGAGGAATTATGACTCCTTTGTGAGTGGCATTAAGATCTGTTGCAGTCTGGGCGCCAGCGTCCATACCGCCTCCCAAAAGGGAAGAGGATCGAGGGCATAGCGAGATACTACCCCAACAAGCTCGTAGGCAATCACGGAGCTCGATGAGTATTTAACAAGTTTATTACTAGATATATTCACATAAAACCGTATTTACTCTATGGAGATATTAGGATATCAAAGGACACCACACCCACCCACTCACTCCCCCTTAGTCAACCTGTTGTGGTGTGGTGCGTGCGTGTGTGTATATGTCGGGTTCTACCGTTTTCCGGCGTGTGGCGATGTTCAGGTCGACGACGCTCAGCCGGCAGACTCAGGGGGTTCCAGTGATGGTGGTGACTTGCCAGCTTTTTGGCGCAATCAGAGTCTCTCTCCAACGGCGATGATGATGACGGATTTTTGCCGCAATTTTTTTTGGCAGCAGCACGCGGCTCGTGACTTGGCAGCAGCATGTGGCTTCTTCAGTATGGCACTAGTTTGGAATAGCGCGGCTTCTTTGGTGTGGCGCCCCTGGCTTGGGCGGTACCAGCAACAGCTTCTTGCTGTAATTTCTTTCTTCTTTGGTGTGGCGCCCCCAGCTTGGGGCAATGCCAGCAACACCTTCTTGCTGTAATTTCTGCAGCGCTCCCCCTTGGAGCAGCAGGTTTCTTTAAGCTCCTCCCCTCCCCCCTGCTTCAAACCTTTCGGCGTTTGGACGTGGCGCAGTCCCAGAAGTGGCCAGCAGTGACACGGGGGGTGTCTGGCTTCTGTGTGGTCTCCGTTCGGCTGCTTTTCCCCCCTCAGCTGCTTCCCCCTCCTTCCTCTCCGGATTCTTAGAGCGGTTGCAGCAGTTTTTCCCCCTCCTCCCCCCTGGCCGCGTGGCCTGGAAGGGGAGGAACTTGGCAGCAGCTATGCCTTCCTCTCTGCACGTCGCAGTGGAAAGAGGGAGTTTTTGTTTTCTTTTGAGTTTTTATACGTTGCCGTGTCTGATAACAGGGCTTCTGATTTCTGGCCGACTCCCTGATGGTTCATGAGAGTCGTAGTTCTTTTTAGCTGACTTAAAAAGACATTTCAAAATAATAGGTCGGTTTACCACAAGGTCATTAGTGTAATTTCTCTAGGCCAGGGGTCCTCAAACTACAGCCTGCGGGCTGCATACGGCCCCCCAGGGTCCTCAATCCGGCCCACTGGTATTTACAGAACCAGCGCCTCATCCTCAACCTGCCCCCCCAAAGGGGGCGCCTCTTGGCTACAAACTGCGCCGCCTCCACCCCGTCCTCCTCCTCCGCGATGCGCGGCAGGCAAGAGGCGCGGGCATCTCCTCTGCCGGGCAAGCTCAGTCGGCAGCCTCTGGACTGCGAGGTCCAGGCAACTCGGGCGAATTGCCAGAGCCCCGGCACGACAAAGTTCCTTCAGTCCCTTCTGGCCATCCTTTCCGGACTGCGCAGCCGGGCTCAGGAGGCGGGCAGCGGCATCAGCGAGGTGGGCGACTC
>JAVSBS010021379.1:0-51085 GCA_033124195.1 Coracias cyanogaster
TGAAGTTGCAGTAGTTGCAACAGGAAGAAGGCGTCATCAATGAAGAAAAAGATAATGAGAAATAATTTTTTTTTTTTTGCAAATCCATTCTTTTATCTTTTCAGAATGGCATCATTTAACACAAATCCAATGGAATTTAAAGTTCTTTCATAATAGAACAAAGCAATCAATCTCCTGATGACCCAATTAAGACAGAGATACAAAGGGTTTTGGCAGAATTTTCAGACTAGAATCAGAGTTATTAATCACACAGGTATCTGCTGAAGGGACAATATACCAGGTCAGAATTCACCTGGGAGATTTCTAAAGTGCATTGATAACCTCATGACATAGGTGATCAAGGATCCAATAAGTGGAGTTCCTCTGCTGGACATGATACTTAAAAAAAGGAAGAACTGCTTGAAGGTGTGAAAGCCAGAAACAGCCTTGCCGGCAGTGACCTTGAGAATCCAGGATCCTAAGAAGAGGAAACAAAGCAAAATGCAGGAGAACAACCCTAGGTGTCAAAGAACACAATTTTGTCTCTTCAGGGATCTGTTTGGAAGAAACACATGAGATATGGCCCTGGAGAGCAGAGCGGTCCAGAAGACTTTGCTGATATTCAAGTATCTCCTTAAAAAGCTCAAGAAAGGTCCATCCCAACTAGCAGAAATCAAGCAAATGCACCCCTGCATGGGTGAACAAGGATCTTTTAATTGAACTCAGGCATGAAAAGGAAGCACATAAGGCATGGAAGCATGGGCAGGCTATCCAGGAGCAGTATACAGGTGCTGTCTAATCTTGCAGGGATAGACAAAGCTAAGGCTGACCTGTACTTGACTATGGCAAGTTACATGCAGCATAACGAAAAAGGATTCTACAAGAATATCAGCAAAAAAATGAAGACTTAGGAAAATGTGGACTCAGTGCTGGATGGGGAAGGTGATCTGCCGACAAAGGACCTGGAAAAGGCTGAGATACTTAGTGCCGCCTTTACTTCAGTCTTTACTGGCAAGACTTTCCTTCATGTAGAATGAGGTAATCTTCCCTTTCTCTTCTGCACTGGTAAGCCTACACAGAATCATAGAATGACTTGGGTTGGAAGGGACCTTAAAGATCATTTAGATCCACCCCTTGCTGCCATGGGCAGAGGCATCTTCCACTAGATCAGGTTGTTCAGAGCCCCATCCAATCTGGCCCTGAATGCTTCCAAGAAGGGGGCACACAACTTCTCTGGGAAACCTGTTCCAGCGTCTCACCACCCTCACAATAAAGAATTTTTTCCTTACATCTAATCTAAATCTACCCTCTTTCAGTTTGAACCCATTACCCCTTGTTCTGTCACTACACTCCCTCATGAAGAGACCCTCCTCATCTTTCCTGTAGGCTCCCTTTAAATACTGGAAGGCTGCTCTAAGGTCTCTGGGGAGCCTTTTCTTCTCCAAGCTGAACAATCCCAACTTTCTCAGCCTGTCCTTGTCAGAGAGAAGTTCCAGGCCTCTGAACATCTTCATGGCCCTCCTCTGGACCCAATCCAACAGGTCCACGTCATTCTTATGCTGAAAGGCCCAGAGCTGAAAGCAGTACTCCAGTCCCGATGGTGTGTAATGAGAGCAGAGTAGAGGGGCAGAACAATCTTCCTTGACCTTCTAGCCACACTTTTCTAGATGCAGCCCAGGATGTGATCAGCTTTCTGGGCTGTGAGAGCACATTGCTGCCTCATTGTCAGTTTTTTATCCACCAACATCCCCAAACCCTTCTTCACAGAGCTGCTCTCAATCCACTGATGCCCAGCCTGTATTTGTGCTTCAGGCTGCCCTGACTGAGGTGCAGAACCCTGCACTTGGCCATGTTGAACTTCATGAGGTTTGTATGGGCCCACCTCTCAAGCCTGTCACAGTCCCTCTGGGTGGCATCCCTTCCCTCTAGCGTGTTGACCACACCACTTAGCTTGGTATCATTAGCAAACTTGCTGAGGGCGCACTTAGTCTCTCTGCCCACGTCACCAAGAAAGATGTTAAGCATCACCGGTCCCAACAGAGACCCCTGAGGAATGCCATTCATCACTGCTCTCCGCTTGGACATCAACCCATTGAATGCAACGCGACCATCCAGCCAATTCCTTATCCATCATGTGGTCCATTCATCAAATCCATGTCTCTCCAATTCAGAGACAAGGATGTTGTGCAGGCTACTCTCAAATGCTCTGCACAAGTCCAAGTAGATGACATCAGTTCCTCTTCTCTTATCCACCAACACTGTAACTTCATTGTAAAAGGCCAATAAATTTGTCAGGCTTGATTTGCCCTTAGTGAAGCCATGTCGGTTCTCACCAATCACCTCCTTATTTTTTATGTACCCTAGCACAGTTTCCAGAAGGATCAGCTCCATGATTTTGCTGAGCACAGAGAGAGGTGAGACTGACTGGTTTGTAGTTCCCTAAGTCTTCCTTTTTTCTCTCTTTAAAAATGGAGATCCTGTTTCCCGTTTTCCTGTCAGCAGGAACTTCCCTGGACTGCCACAACTTCTCAATTATGACGGAGAGTGGCTTAGCCACTGCATCTACCAGTTCCCTCAGGACCTGTAGATGCATTTCATCAGGTCCCATGGACTTCAGGTTCCTTAAATAGTCTTGAACCTAATCTTCTCCTATAGCGTGTAGTTCTTCATTCTCCCAGCCTCTGACTTTGCCTTCTGCAGCCTGGGCATCATTGAGTACCTCAGCCTTCCCATGTCCCAGGTAACTAGGCCTCCTATTTTCTTTCAGGCCTACTTCCTTAGTCTTCCTTTTATCACCAATGTACCTACAGAAGCTTTTCTTGTTGTCTGTGATGTTCCTGACCAGATTTAATCTGGAGTGCTGTATCCAGATAAGGGCTTTACAGTACCAGAAAGATATGGATTTACAGGAGTGAGATCAGCTAAAGGCCACAAAAATGAGTAAGGGACTGTAGCCTCTTTTAAGTATTCAAAATCTGACTTGATATGATCCCACATGGTCTATGTGACCCTGCTTGAGCATGAGTATTGGACAAGATGATCTCAAGAGGTTCTTTCCAACCTAAATAATAATGTGATTCCTTGTTTCTGTGTTGTTGAGATATTCCTGTAAGATCAGTTAATTTAAGACCTAGTATAAGCCACAGTATGAAGGGTACATGAATTCAAATACCTGCTCCTCAAGTCAGTAGCTAATGACCTTGAGTAGCCATAACAGTTGATTAGTTGGCTTTGACAGATCACTGATGAAATACTGAATACTGTTGCTGACTGAAAGCAAAAAAGTTGTTTCAGAAGGTGTCATATGTTTCTAAACTCATTGAATGTTCTGTTCAAATGCAAAATCTGAAATTCAAACAAAACAAAAAAGTAATCTTTTCTATATTCTTTATGAGAATCCATTCTCTTATTTGAATTATTTCAGCTAAGCAGCCCACTCAGAATAAGTTATCTGGCTAATTGTAATGTTTCATCAAATGATCAATTTTAATTGCAAATACAAGAATTTATATGTGTTAGTTTGATGTAATGCATGTAAAACTGTAACAGCTGGATTGATGGAACTGGGATTAAGGTTTTCAGAGAACAAACATTATATAGGTTTAGATTGCACAGATCTTCCTAACTTGTAGTGGCAAATGTGATGATGATTTTATGAAATACATATACATTATAAACCGAACCGAGTCTACTACTGTTTTTACAAGGCCTAATAAACCATCATCAACTGCAAATAATTTCAGTGGAATATCATCCCTATGAAAGCCATTCTTAGGTTTTGTCCCACCAAGACTTATGCTGACTTATCATGATTTGAAATTTCTATAGAAAATGCAGTGATAGATGTGTATATCTATATATACAAACATATTTGTATATATAGTCCTTCTAAATGTAATTCCATATTTAATTAAAAATTTATTAAATCTACTTAATGTCCTACAGCATTTCCAATTTTGTGCAACAAAACATGGGTGTGATTCATGTACGTGCTGGCTTAAAATTCAAAATTAAAACATACAGTATGTAAGATATTCCATTTCAAAAGCATATCGAAATGTTTTTTCTTTATCAATTTATAATGAAATGAAATGAAATACGCAAACTTCATGACTCAAACTTAGCCAACAGACTGTATGGATGATGATTTACATATACTTTTTAAAAACACGTTTTCAGAATGCAGATGCAATAAAAAAACTTTGTAATATCTGTTCAAACAATTGTCTCTTCTGTGGAAATGGAGGGAGTGGAAGTGTGGGTAAAATCATGGACACTGATAATAATGTAGTTTGCATTCAGTACCTCACTTTTCATCAAAGTTTACACGTCAAAATACAAAAACATGTTGAGGACTTTCAAGTTCAGAATGTGCCAGCTGCTGTTGAAGCATGAAAAACAAATAACAAACTTCAGCAGCTTCTGTACCACTGCATGGTCTAGGTTAGAGTTGGCCACACAAAATTAACTGATTAATTTATTTAACAAATAAACGGTTTTATGGACAGCTAAAGGTGCCCTTTTCCACCATGAGTAAATGCTTACATCCATACCACTAATTGAAGTGTGACAGAAAACTGAAAGCAACTACATTCAATACGTTCACTTGGAAGATATATGAAATATTAGTACACATGATATATGATAAAGCTTTGTGGGGATAGACACTATGTTCATCAAATTCCAGAGCAAAATACAGACAATTCTGCAGGTAAAGAAGATAGAAAAGAGTGACACTATCCTATACAGGCAGGATTTTCATTAATGCTTGCCTAAAATACTACAAACAGAAAAGACACTGGTGTCCCCCATCACTGTCTAAAACAGATAATACAAACTTTTTAAGAAAATATAATTTAAAAAATTACCATTTAGAGAAGAAAAAAGTAAGATGTTTAAAAAAAAAAATCAGTATTCCTATTTTAAAAGCTAAAATCTAGAAAAATCAAAATCCTGGTGAATTGATTACCTCAATCCCTTGCTCATTAAAGTTACTTTCCTTCAACCACTGAATTAAAGAAACACCATCTGGCACCAGTGACAGTCACATCACTTTCACCTCAAATAACATACAGCAAATTTTGCATCAGGCAAATGTATTTCAGAATGGAATGAAACATGTTTGAACTAATGTTCTTTGAAGCACTTTAAAGAACAAACACATAAAAGCCATCCAAACTACATCTCAAGTATGTGCTCAAAGCTTTAACTGAAAAGATCAATATGATCTCAATTATGAGATCACAAAAAAATAACCCAAACAAATGCACATTTTCAAAACCAGCAATCAAATCATAGTAAAATAAACAGAAATGGGAACAATGAATAGAACAGCATTGAAACAGGTCTCTAGTTTCTTTAGGCAAGGCAAAAAAAGCAAGCAAGCAGAGTTTTATTGTGGTTTTTTTCTATAGAGCTCTCATTTCACAAGGACCGTAAAGACAATGATTGAACATTTAAAACTCATTTAATCTTCATGAGGTTTGAAAGGAATGGTCATATCTAAGGAAACGAATCATATAGTTAAGAGAAAGTAATAGCTGCAAACCATTGGGATATCATAGTTTCCTGTACGCAGTGGATTTAGAAAGAAAAAGTTTGAGAAGAGGAAAATCTGCTTCTATAGATGTAATTGGTTACATTAATTACGCTGTTTATCCACTGGAGCCATAGTTGCAGCTAGAGCTGGGATCTCTGTCAAATGAGAACTTACAGACTTGCCCAAAGTAAAATTTAACAGAAAAATCATCTCCTAATTGGAGCATTTTCAAACAGTAACAAAAAAAAATTGTTTATTCCAGTCTTTTTCCTGCATTATAGGAAAAAAAGAATCTCATTAATTTTGCAGGTAAAACATACAGATAGAGTTATCTATCTTCAACAGCCACTAAGAGAACACAAATCAACAGTTTTGTCATGGATAAATATTTTATAGCCTATGATACAAGATCCTGAGGGGCCACAAACACCTTGTCAAGTTTGCTTTTTTTCTTTGGCAGAGGTTAAGGATGATTGCTGAAGGATCACAATTTTATTGCTGCTTAGTGAAGGATATACTGCTCTCTCTACAGCTTAGAAGGACTCACAAGAATAATCACTAGTCACTTTGAAGGCCATGTCCCTAAACTGAGATGCATGTAAAACCCCACCAGCCACAGTCTACAGTAACAGCTCGCAAGTTATTTAGTATGCCACTGTTTAAATTCCAGTAAACAAAGGTAATGCGTAGATTGAACCAACATTATTTTTTAGTGTAACAACATGGAGAATGAAGCCAGAAATAAAAAGTTGTTGATTTTGAGGTAAAAAAAAAAATTTTTCAAAGTGAACTTGAACTCTGTAACTAGAATCCATTTTTTCAATAACATTTACCTGCATTTATTGCTAAGATATTATTAGGCTTTGAAATCTGTACAGTATTTTAACATCTTAATCTTATGAAGCAGCGATGATGCTACCACAGCTGACCAATGTCTCACACTAGAGTAGTCTCTGAGATTAAAAAAACAACTTAGAATCATTTGTTAGTATTGAGCTGTATACTTCTATCAAGTATCTTCTATGAGAAAAAAAATTCTTTCTCTGCTGGCTCACAGGAAGAGGAAGTGAGAGAATTTGCTTTGTAAATTTTAAATATACTTACCATTTGTACACAAATACTGAAATAGATAAATACATTGTCAGCTAATGAGTAATTAGATTTGAATGTATGCTATGTGACTGTACTTCATTAATACTAGGCATTAATACTAATATAGAATAAAACGAAAAAAACCTATTTTAAATGGCGCATAAGAGTAATGTACAGACTTGTGGCTGAGAAGAAATATAAGGTAGAAATGAAACAGTTTCTTAAATGGTAGATTTATCCTTCCATATACTGAAAAAAGGTTTTATATTTATATTTTAATACGTTTATTTCTAAAAGAATATGATAAAGCTTATGGGATAAGTGTAAAACCTAAAAAAAAATCCTAAACAGTCTCTTCTTTCCATATCAATCTGCTCTACATACTGAGCAGCATTTTAGAATTTTGCCACATTTATGTCATACAGAAACTGCTCAGAAGGCAAATAAAAAAATCTTTAGACAACGTTTTTGTTTTCCTTTTTTGGTAGTAAGAAGGTAATGTTGAGAACTCTAATGTTCATGTTTCAGGGTAACTTTTGCGGTCTCCTTCATATACCATCCTCTAACAGTACAAATGGTCCTAGATAAAACTACCTTTAATTTAATAACTTAACTTGTACAATAAGTTCCCTCACATCACAAATGCTTACAGTTCAGGTGCAGCAATTAGCTCTGATACTTTATGTAATAAATAAAATAAAATCTTAATCATGGTATCTTGAAAAGTTGTATGTGTGTCAGAATTATTACAACAATATTTTTAAACATTAAATACCATACCATTATTTTAATATTGCTAATATAAATATAACAAACATCTATATTCATTCATTCTTACCTTTTTCCTAACTTGAACATATGAAATTACATGACTGGAAATGAGTTAATCCAGTGCCAAGGCATAGTACCAACACCTTTTCCAAAATTATAAGTTAACCATTCTGTGAACTATTGTGTGCACCAGATGAAAAATGACAGTATTGGTCAGTCACCACTGTATACTGCTGACAGCACAGCTGAGTATGTAGATATAACAGCTTACTGCAAAATGAGATGTTTTTAGCATGCCCATTTTAATTTTTTCATCTTAAACAATAAATTAGTCCTATATTTAACACTATAATTCTGATGACAAATAATTTATTAATGTGTAAATTAATAAGCATAAATTATGACCTAGTCATTTGTAACCTACAATGTTATGTTTAAACTGTTTCTGTTCTCAAATTGACTTCATCTATAAATGTAAAAGTGTCTGGAGTTTGAATGATTCATAAGATCTCCAAAGGACTGAAGTGGACTAAAAATACTAAAGGATTGAAGAAAGGACTGAAGTGGACTGTATGAACTGAACTATATTTTCAATCAAGGACACTACTTTATGAAAAAAGTTCCCAAATATGCATACAATTTTGCTTTCCAAAGCCTGACTTGTCTTTTTATTGTCAAAAAAAGTGAAGTCACACTTTATTGCTCAATGTGTATGACTAAAACTCTTTAGTAAAACACAGTGGTAGGTTCTTACCTTATTGTGATAGGGATGAGTATACCCTTGCTAATGGATTGTTTGACGGAGACAGTCAGAATGTTCTGAGAGTTTCCACAGCCGAATCGAACTGTAGGTCTTCCCTCCACAAGATACAAGTGAAGAAACTGCTCTCCAAAATTCCTTTCACTAGCTTTGAAAACAAAAATGGAGACAGTCACAATTCTGAAAATGTAGGACTTTCCAAAAATATTCTACACTACTGGAACACCATCGTTAGTCATAATGCCTATGTGATGTTGGGGAGTCTTCTATCTACATACAGCACTCTGCTTCAATGACTATGAGAATAAAATTAAATCATATCAACACCTGATAGCAGATCAAAGTAAAAGAAAATAACCAAAGGACACAATTTACTTCTACACCACTGTAGTTGCATAAACCTTATGGAGATCTTTACATTAATTGATGGTGAACTTTTCCCTATATCCAAGCACTATCATTAAGGTGACAAAAGTGATGATTAAAAAAAAAACACAAACCAAATCACAAAAATACTATAATATTATGATTTACTATTTAATTCAAATTTTCAACCATATTACAGAAAAAAATTACAAGAAAACATCTCATCTTTCTTATAATCTCTGTAAAAATTATGAACAATTCACCTTTCCTAATTAAAGGATGCATTTCAGACTTGACGAGAAGAATAATTATCTACAAAACATCAGATATACTTTCCATCTTGCACAGTTCAAACTAAGAATAAACAGATGTTTTAAAAAAAATCTTTTGATCTTTGTTCACTTCCACTAAACAGTATAATGTAAACATGACAGCAAAATATTCATATTTAAATGATGGGTACCACATGGCATGGTTCATCAATCAAAAGACCCAACACCTACAGGTGCAAGTTATTTTGTTTTTGAATTTGTCCTTTGAATTTAACTGTATTAACTTTTTATAAATTACTTGCTGTGTCTAGAAGTTAAGACACAGTTCCTGTTTAGAATTTTTACTCCCCTTTAAGACAAACTGTTAAAATGTTAATTTTTTTTTTGTATTATATTTTACTACATTTAACTGAAGTAAAAAAGACTTAATAGCTAGGTTGTGAAATTGAATTGAGTTCTAGAATCATATGCTTATCCAATCCTCTAGCTTGTCTGGAGCTTATCTCCTACTCATTGTCTGTAGTGGAATTGAGAAAAAACACACAATACAAACACTGTACAAATAAACTTTTTATGAGAGTATGTGGTAGGAGAGAACATTTTCTTCCTAAATGTTATCTGATCAATAACCTTGTCAAATAAGATGATAAGGAAACCAAAATATGCAGAAGCACAACCCTGAAAACAAATGGAGATGGTAACAAGAACCAAACGTGGTCAGTTAAACTAACTGGTATGGGCATGCAGAGTGTGGAAATGCTTATTTCAGTAAGATTAACTGATTGAGGACCTTAGACAAATGGCTAAGGAAAGGATAAAAGCCAAATGGATAGGGAAAAGGTGAAGGCAATAAGCAAAACACAGACATGACAAACAGTAACAGAAACAATGATAAGAAACCAATCTTGTCAGTCACACTAATGGATGGGTTGTCAAGAAACTTCAGGAATCATTTCAAAGAGTGCCAACCTGGACTTTGCAACTGAGAAGAGGGCAAACTCGGGGACCTGGGGGAGGGCTGTCTTGGTGGAACTATGCAAACCCATTGGGCAATGTGTACAAACAGGGAACTGAGGAGGAACAAAAGAGGAACAAATCTGAAGGGGTATAAAAGGGAAGAGTTGCATGTAAAATGGGGCCAATCAGCATGCTTGTCTGACTGGCCCCAGTGTCTGATCGCTGTGGTCTGTAGTGCCAACAACTGAAGCCAGTGAGGGTTTCAGTACCGGTGTACTGGTGTGGGTAAGGGTCTAAGCTGCCAGTCACTGAGAGCAACTGGTATGAGTTCAGTGAGCAAAGGACTCAGTGCCAGTGGCTGGATTGGGACAATGGTCCCAGTCTGTGTGCCTCATGCAGGCTTCTGGGTATAGATGATTCTATTCCCTACCGAATTTCAAGATACACCGCCTGTGTGTAGGAGGCTCCAGGTCCAGGCATCAGTATCAGATAGGCAGAGGGTCCATGTTAGTATCTGGGGGACCCTCAAGTGTGGAGTGCACAGGGACAGGTGTGTGAGTGCGTGCATCTGTCTGAGTGCCAGGGAGCAAGAGAGCCGTGGGGTGGGTAAGAAGGCCTGGGATCTGGACACGGCTATCAGATGGACTCAGGGAGTTGTGCTGGTACATGGGGAGTCCACATATGTGCATGTACTTCTGAATCCAGCAAGTATCATGTGTGTGCCTTCACTAGTGAACTTCTGTCTCTCAGCAGGCAGAGAGGAGGAGAGGAATTGGCTTTCTACAGTCATGTTTTATGTGAGTCCTCTAGACATGTACTGTTGCAGGCAGTGCCTTGCCTGTGGCAGCTTGTGTAGCCAGTTGTGCCATGTTCTGTGTGTATCTGCATATGCGCACCTGTCTGTGTATCTCTGGGACACATGCTTAACTTTCTGTGGTTTAACTTGCAAGTGAGAAAGCAGCAGCCATGCCCATCAGCCTGGGATGGAGACCCCTGACTCTCTGGGCTAAGTTCCAGCAACTGGGTAGGCAGGAGTGCAAGACCTGGAACTGGTGGAGGTGATCACAGCTTAGAACATTCCTTAACATTTTTATTCAGAAAGGTAAACAGAATGTGGACGTACTTGGGACAGCTTCTTGCTGGAAAATCTAATAATTTGTAAAGAGAAAATGATCAAGTTTAATTTAGAGGACAAAACAGAAAGAAAAAGATAATATATTTTGGCAGATAGAGGCAACAGATGCTTGCAAGTTCCCAATCATTTGCTTTTGTATAGTTCATTGAACAAACAGTTTGCAATGGAAACTCCCTCCTTGAGAGCAGCCTTCTAGTCAACATAGCATTTTTTCTTTAGTCTGTTACAAATCCTGATGACCTACTGAAAGCCTTTTATGCTTAGACATATTTTGTATTCTGAATGCCTAGTTAACTCCAAAGTTACTTTAATTTGACTTGATTTGATGCCTTTGGCTTTTATTATTTCCTTCTACAGTAGTCTGATAGTTGTCTTTCAAAATATATTGCACTATCACTTTTTAAAAATTCGCTGCTCTTTAACCCTAGCATAACTGATATATGCACATAATTGCATTTGTTTCCTTATCTTCTTCTCCCCTGCCCCTCTGCATATGTTGTTCCAGGCATTTCCAATTTCTATTAATAAGTAAATATGAAAACCACATTTAATTCAGAGGGAATGAAGTGGGAGAGGGTTGTGAATGCATATACCAACAGCATCTTGAAGATGTGAAGTTACAGATGAATATCTTACTTCTTTTCTCCCAGTGACTCTGTCTGTCCATTCACATTGCCCACTAGTGAAAACGTGGAAGAAGGTCCTCATTGTTACTAGGGAAGTAAGAAATTTCAGACAGCTCTCCTGATGGTATCATTACTCCTTGAAATCCCAGTAAGTGTTACTGCTTGAACTTTAGTTTAGGGAGCAGTTATCTGCTAGGTGGTATGAGATTCTTTGAAAGGACAGTCCTTTAAATCTCTCTACAGTGAAGATGAGAAGGCAGAGTGTCCCTCTGTAGAATTTCGTTCTGGCAACGTAAAAAAGCATATGTTACCTAGTGTATATGGGGGGAAGTTGCCTTCATAGGAAAAGCCCGAGTCTTAAGCAAAACAGACAGGTTCCAGGAACAGACAGAGATCAGGAACCATCTGAGTATAAAAATCTTGTTGGGTACTAGGGGTAACTTATTTTGACCTTAGTAGAGATTATGTGACAGAATCAGGTCAAACAAACCAGATCTCAACAAACACTCTTTCACAGGACACTGCAAGAAGGAAGACTATTTCTGTACATCAATATGATAGCAAGCAAGTGGCTACTAGGCTCAAATGGTTGCCTATCTAGAAAAGACAGATTTAAATTCCCATTAAGTTATGGGTTGAAGCTTTATTAGGCAAAAACTACATTTTGACACAGAGGAAGGATACTGTGAAGTGCTCTGCTTGAGAATGACAGCTGAAGTAACAGACAAATAGCCTAGGACTGAATTTCCTGGAATGCCCATCTTTAGTTTTAGGAAGGTAAGTAGAGTACACGTGTATCTGGGGAACAGAGCTTCTGAGAGCAGAGGAAAATAATTTATGAGCACAATTTATGAAAAAGGAGCTAGTGTCCTTAAGGAATGCTATAAACATGGGCTGTGATATCTGAAATCCAATTGTTAGAAGTTATAGAATACTACATACAGTAGAAGTTAAACAATCTGGCCTTGAAGGGATTATGAACAGTATTATGCTGACTCTGTCAAAAGTGAAAATGATTAAGTAAAACTTTATAACTGTATCAGTTTTTTATGACCACTTGCAATTTATTTTGCTTTGTGGCTAAATATCACAATTTGCTTTGACAAGTTGATGAAATTATACCATGCAGACAAGTAAAATCAATAAGGAATTAAAATTTCTAAGAACACATACTGTATTCAACAAAGAAATATTTCTCCAATGATGTCTAATCTTTATTGGCACAAACATAATTATTGTCTATATTTTCAAACTTTTTCTCCTGACATATTTAAAGAGAAATCTCCTCACATTCTACTAATAATTCAAAAATAACTGCAAAAAGACCAGGTATTTTTAGTTCATCAGCTGTTACCATTTGTAAGCTTCTTAAAAACATATTGAAAACAATTAGGGAAAACATCATTATTAAGAAGGTAAGTACATTTATCTTTTTATTAAAACAGATGATGATTCATAATCTATTAAAATGATGTACAATTCAGTTCTTCTTGGATTAGTTTATTTGCTTCTGTCATATTTTCTATAAATCACTTATATCTTTTCTCTTTCCCCTTATTTTTAACAGACAGTAATTTTTTGGCAGCCTCTACAAAGAACGGTTAGGCCTTAGTATTTGTTACTCTCAACTAGCCATTGATAAAATCCTTACTAATAAAGGCATTAAATAAGAAAATGCTTTTCAACAACAATATGTTGTGGTTTAGTAAAGTGACATGCCCAAAGCAGTTACTGATTGTCATATTCTGCCTATTACTTAGCCTATAAGTAGGTTTATTTTCTGTATATATATTTCAATTTATGTCTTCATATTAACTGTTAAAAGGTATTACAACAATGCATCAGTGCTTTTAGAGTGTTCACTTCTCCTTATTTTAAGATGCCTGAATATGAACAAGTGAAAAAGGCACCAATCTCCTTTTTTTGATCGTCACTGGCTAGTGTACTCGGTAAAGACAGATACAAAGTTTTAATTCTTTTACATTCTCTCCTTTAAGATTCTGACTGAAATATTCTTCTTATGCATGCTTTCTGATTCAAAACCTGTTCTATATCAAAAGTGTATTTTCTGAGATTTCTCACTGTAATTAATTGTTTACTAATAATCTGCCAGAGAAATAGATGTATCCTCATCATCCCCTGGTAAAATCAGGTGTGTTTGTAAAATGAATGATCTCAAAGTAGACCCTTCTAAAAAAAATAAAAATCAAAATGTGTAATTATTTTTCTAGTAAAATATAACTGAAACAAGCAGATAGCCGAGATTTTATTCCTATTTTTAAAAATGCTTTTAACAAAGATATGCATGTGTGAAACTTATTGAAGCCTTAATTATGGAGCTATTGCTAACATCAGTATATTAACAGAATACAAAAATGTAAGGAACATTACTCCTTTTTATAATTCTCTAGTTCTTGTACCCAGTGAGTGCACTAGCCTCAAGATGACTTTCTGCTGATAGTTAATTTCTCAGCTGTTTGATGGTAGCATAGCTTCAAAAAGCAGCAGCAGAAGCATGAGTTGTACTACTATTAAAAGGAGAACAGCTGACAACAGCTTCTCTTTTGAAGTTGTTAAAAGGGAAAACAAAAGACTGAGCAAGGAGCAAAAATCATGGATGAAAGAAAAACAGAGGGAGCGTATGAACTCATGAAAGATAATATGTTTATCTGACAGAAGAGATTGGTGTCTCCATACAGAAATAATAAATCACAAAATCTGGATAATCTATAAATGCACATAGAATTCATTCAATACAGGAGAGATTTTTATATTACAAATGCATGCTACATTGTATTTTACATTCATGCAAAACTAAATAAGAATATCAATATGGACAATCACAGCAAACATTTGTATTATTTGAAAAGGAACCAAATTACCACAGAGACATAGAACAAAAAAGAAAGAGATAAACAAGGGAAAGAAAGTGGTGCTATAGAAAAAGGAAAAGAGCCTGGGGAAGACTAAGTAGAAAGGTAAAGCAAAGATATAATTAATGTTAAAATCAATATAAGAGTTCTATAAGATATATAGTCTTCCACTACTTTCTGCGTCTTGGGGGACTGAGTCAAAGGCTTTACAGAAGTCTAGATAGACAACGTCCATAACTCTTCCCTTGTCAACTAATGTAGTCCCCGTGTCATAGAAGGACACTAGGCTGGTCAGGCAGGACTTGCCCTTGGTGAAGCCATGCAGGCTGTCTCAAGTCACGTCCCTGTCCTCCATGTGCTTTAGCATAGCTTCAAGGAGAATCTATTCCATTATGTTACCAGGCACAGAGGTGAGGCTGACAGGTTGGTAGCTCCCAGGGTCCTCCTTTCCACCGTTTTAAAAAATAGGTCTTTTTCCAGCCACCAGGGACTTCACCTGATTGTCATGACTTTTCAAATATTGTGGAGAGTGGCTTGGTAACTACATCAGCCAATTCCCTCAGGACTCTGGGACGCATCTCATCACACCCCATAGACTTATGTATGTTCAGGTTCCTCAGGTGATCATAAATATGATCTTTTTTTACAGTGTGAGGGATTTTGCTCCCCTTGTCCCCATCTTGGGACCCCTCCACTTGAGCGGTGTGGGAAGACAAGCTTCCAGTGAAGACTGAAGCAAAACGCTGTTGAGTATCTCGGCCTTCTCCTTGTCTGTTGTTACCAGCTTGCCAGTCCTGCTCATCAGGGAAAGCACACTTTCTTTGACCTTCCTTTTCTGTCTGACATACCTGT
Organism: Coracias cyanogaster; assembly: GCA_033124195.1. Lineage (NCBI taxonomy): Eukaryota > Metazoa > Chordata > Aves > Coraciiformes > Coraciidae > Coracias > Coracias cyanogaster. The sequence goes on from JAVSBS010021379.1 coordinate 15,223, forward strand.
AGAAGCCCTTATTATTCTTTGCATCCCTTGCCAAGTTCAACTCTAGATGTGCCTTGGCCTTCCTGACCCCATCCTTACACAACTGGGTAGTATACCTATCCTCTTCCCAGGATACCTGTCCCTGCTTCCACTGCCTATGCATTTACTTCTTTAGTTTGACCAGCAGGTCTCGATTCAGCCATCCCAGTCTCCCGTTTTCCCTGCCTGATTTCTTACACCTGGGGATTGAGAGCTCTTGTGCTCTATGGAAAGCATTCTTAAAGATCTGCCAGCTCTGCTCTGCTCCCTTGTCCCTGAAGACAGTTTCCCAGCTCCAGCAACAGCCCAGATATAACATATAACAATTTGAGATAGCATTTTGAAAAGCAGTAAGCATAAATGTTCAATCTGGGACCACAGTGTTTCACAACCAGAGAAAGTGTTATACAGACACTAGTAAAAGCCATAATTAAATAACGATATGAAGCTTATACTGCTTTTAACATTGTCTTATAAACACTGCAGGTGATGTCACATCTATTACTTTCATATTAATATGAAAAGAAAATCAAAACAATTTATATTAAATCACCAAGATTTCTTTGTGTAGACATACACTGGGAAACTGCAGCGAACTGAGAATGCTCCCAATGCTTTTGTCTTTGTGGAGCAAATTTGTCACAGAAGAAATGTGTTTTTCCAGCTCTTCCTGGGTTCAGGAAGAATTCACCCCACTTTCCAGGTTTTCCATTTGGATAAAAATTGCAAGCTAAAATATGTAATGAAAAATTCAGCTGGCAGAAAAGCCCATTTTTCTTGCTGACTAGTGAAAAGCATACTGCCTCAGAAGTTCATGCCATATAATGAAGAATAAAATATTGAGGCAAGAAGCAACAGTCTTATGCAGTCCAAGTGTGCAAGTACACTCTCTGGGGATCACAGAAGTATCCTTTGAAATAACAGTAAAAACTAAAAACTCTGAAATACAGCAAATTGGCAGAACTTAAAAATACCTCTGCAAATCACAAAAACTTTGGAACCAAGATCACAATTATAACAAAAAAGTGAGTCTCAACTCACCTATGGAGAAGCTGTTTCTCTGTAATAAATTGCTCAAACCTTCCTTAACATCTGTATTTTAAAGCTGTAACACTTATTACTGAAGTCATATGCTTACTATATTCTTTCTTGTCAGGAAGCATCATTTTCAGTTTTAAGTTATGTTTTGCTCAATGAGTCATAAATTAAAGAACTTTCCAGAGGAACACAAAGAACGACAGTTCAAATTTTATAATGCATCATGCATTAGAACACCAAAAGGCTTCTACTGCATTTTAATGACTCATTTTGCTGCTGAATAGAATATGCCAGCTGATGTACACCAAAGTTAATAAGGACCTGAAGGAGCTAAACCTGATACTTAGCTTCAAGTATCATTGGTACTCACTGTAAAGAATTGTGCCATTTAGAGCGGTTGTTTTCACTGTCAAGTACAGAGTCGTCAGATTGCTTGTTTCCTGCCCAGATGCAATCCTGGTCTCAGATACAGATGTCAGAGAAGGGAGTTCCAAATAAGAATTTCCAGTGAAAGATGGGAAAAAAAGTGTCGTGTCTGAAATGAACAACCAAAAGCTAACTTTATTAACTTACCACAAAATAAAGTAATAAAACACAATATAACCAGCAAAGCACATGAAAAAAAAATAATCTGTTTTTCTGAATAATTAGTAATCAACTATATTATTCACAGAGCATGCATATACACTTATTTAATTTCAAACATTCAAGTTAAATATGCAGAAATCTAGCATCTACGTATTACCAGAAGTGAAAACTGTTACAGGAGGGACTACTATTAAAAGATGCAATGAAGGTTAAAAGATTGTCACCACTTTTCATCTTTACAGGTGTGTTCATGCAGAACTTTTGTCCTACAATATTTCTGTGAAGTTCTTTTGGTGTACAGTTGTAGATAAGAAACACAGGTTTTCTTCATTTTGAGGATACTCAAATGTTCTACGTTTGAAATTATGATGAGGATGCCACTGGGCAGTATATACATTTTTCCACTACACTACTCCTGTCTTGAAAATAATTGCAAGAGGAAATTTTTAACTATGAAAGCTTATCATTTGCAACATTTATTGCATTAATTATCTTTGTCATTATGTTTTTATTTTCCCCCTGTAGCTGTGATAATAATCACTCAAGCAAGAAAGAATAGCGTAAAACTAATTGAGGTTAGGCAGAATGTCTTCCTGATGCCTTAAGCATCCTAGTTAAGCAATGCTCCTTGAAGACTGTCCAAATCTATCACCACGGATATGAATAAAGAATGAGCAACAAGAAAAGCAGTCTGATTTCAGGTAATATTTTTGTAAAAGATTTTTTAATTTAATGAATTAAAACTACACAATGGATTTGTGACTGATGACTACATACAGACCTGAGTAGTACGTACATACTATTTTTCAAAATTTTTATTAACTTTATTAATTTTTTGTTTATTTCACAGAATCACAAAATAGTAGGGGTTGGAAGGGACCTCTGAGGATCATCTAGGCCTACTCCCCTACTAGAGCAGGATGACCTTGAGTAGATCCCACAAGAACACATCCAGAGAGGTTTTGAATGTTTCCAGAGATGGAGATTCTACAACCTCTCTGGACAGCCTGTTCCAGGGCTCTGTTACCCTTACAGTAAAGAAGTATTTCCTTATGTTTAGGTTGAACCTCCTGTTTACCAGTTTGCGACCATTGTCTCTTGTCCTGTCACAGGACACCACTGAGAAGAGTCTGGGCCTATCCTCCTTATTTGTGAAATATGCTTATGGTTTATTCTTTGCCATTTTTATAAACTTAAGAAGAAAGAATAAAATGAAACATCTAGTTAAACAAGCACGTGTTGAAGGGCATTAATTTAAAAATAAAACAAACCACAATATGACAGCAAAAGAAAGGCAGGATGGAAAGCAAGAAGTAGCTATGTTTCTAAATGGGAAGTCCTGGAAAAATCAGGACTGTTCGAGAAAGTGAAAAAACTATGGGATGAAAAAATTCCCTTGTAGGGTGAGGTAAAGGTCAGAGACATGGCAAATAATAAAAAGTCAGAAGCAGAGCTATACAATAAGAATGCCATTTGTCTCATTAAATTCATACTTTCAAGGGAAGCAGTACTAGCAGATCTAGCCAGTCCAGTGCAGGGACACAAACATGATTAAGGGACAGAATTCTGCCTTTTTCATATGAGGAAAAGTTGAGAGAGTTAGGACTTCTCAGAATGGAGAAGAGCAGTGGGTAGGTCTTATCAGTGTCTATAAATACCCAAATGGAGAGGATGACAAAGATGGAGCCAAAATTTCCTCAGCAACATCTAAAATTTCTAACATTTTAAGGGTAAAAAAGGAGACTACAAGTAATTAGAGATACAATACCTGCAAAAATTCATAACAGAGACTGCAGAGTTGGGTCTTGGATTCTCTGCACAGCACACATAGAACAGTGTAGCAGGACATCAGTGGAAGCCATTTTGTTTGGAAATTGTGGCCTGGTGAGGCGTGTCCTTGTTGACTGCTGACTGAGCTGTCGCAGCCAGCATCAGAACTGAAGCCAGGAAACAGTCACCCGAATCCATGATTTGCTGTAAGTTAACACCATCCCCTAGCAGGACCACTGTGATTGGCTGGGCCTTGTGGCAGAGTAGGAAATCTGCCCTATATAAGGGAGGACGAGACTCAAGAGACATCCGAATTGTCATTGGACCACTGAGTCGCCACTGGATCAACAAGTCATCATTGGGCCATGGGTGGTGATATTCTTTCTCCCCTTTCTATCTGCTCTTCGCTTCCACTCTGCCTTCATCTTCTTTCTTCCCACTCTCCTCCCTGTAAGTATCCTTTACCTGGGTATATGGTTATTCACCCTCTTTCCACTGAGGGAGCCTGTTAATAAAGCCTATTCTTTGTGCACTCAAGCCCTTATTGTGGTTTGCACTCTGTTGGGATCCACATTTAATAATAATGATAGCTGTACAGAGCAATCATAAAAGACATAGCCTAAGCAGAATTAACATTTGGTTGGTTTGTTAGCTTTGCGCATAGGCACTAACTATATTAAGAAATAATTGTCTAGAGGAAAGAACAAAACGATTCTAACTGTCTGCTCAGTTTAGCTCAAGCTAAAAGAGGCAAAGCTGGAATGAACTGGGTCTGCAGATGATGAAGCAAGACTAGGCCAAGAATCTATAACAAAAACATCAAGTCAAGCAGAAGACAAGGTGAAGAACGTGAAGATGAGGAAGTAATGACCACCAATAGACCTTGACGACCACCAGGAGGCACAACTGCACAGATGCGAAGGACATTATAATATTTAAATTATTTTCTCCTATCTATCATTTTCCATTTGCATTGTTTGCTTTTTGTGACAGGTTTGTCTCTGTACTGGATTCTGTTAAGTTCTATTGAATTCTATTAAAAATAGACTTTTAAATTTTGAAGATGGTAAGACCCATCAACTGCAACAGCCATCACTAAATAAATTCAAATGAGAACTAAGTAACACTTTTAATAGTAAGAATGAGTATCAGAAAAAAAACCACCACAAACCCCAAAAAGGGAAGTAATGCATTCTTGTTCTGGTAGGGGAGATCTGACTAAACATCCAGTAAAACTGTCTGAAATCCACAGGACAGATCACTGCATTGAAAGTCCTTGGTCCTCTTAACAGTGAAGAGAAATGTGTAGTCCTAGAATGCAATTCTCCACATCTTATAATAAACACCTAAAAAGGCCAAATGAATCACAACCTAAACCCACCTATTTCTCTTCACTTGCTACAAAACGACTTCAGGGTCACTGGCTTAGTTGTAGACATGTATGCTGGCAACATCTGAAGTTAGATGAAGAATTCTCACTCTTGATGTCTGTGCATCAGAATCAAATGGCCTGCTGGAGAATTTTCTTTAGGCAAAAGCAAGTTAATACAGTAGTTCTGAGCTGAAATGCTAGAGATGTGAACTGAACAGGATAACAGAAGAGTTAGTCAGGGGCTTAAAATCTGAATTTGGTATTTGCATTTTTCAATTACCATGGTAAAGATCTTATGACAGAGATCTGAAACTTATGGACAGATTCTGTGCTTGCTCTTTTCTATCACTCAAAGAATATAGTAGAAGCATAGATGTTAAAAACTTTGCCAACCAGTGCAGCAAACCTTTTCCGTATTACCAAGAAGTGGCGAGGTGTTCCCAGAAGGCAAAAAGTCAGTTTAGCAGCAATATCAAGGGACTGATGAACATGTGACTTGCTCTATCCATCTCATGCTCACAAAATATCCCAGGGAATCAAATTCAACAACCTCAGAGTAATACTTTCTTTCATCTCATGCTCTCAGTGGGAAGAAAATCAAAGTGAAATAAATATGATTCAGAAAATTCCTAGGGATTATGTCTGGTACATACAAAATCTGACTTGGGTATTTCATAAAGCATCACACACATATACAATAGTACAAAAATACAATTTCCTCTATGACTGTAGCTTTAGAAATCTACAAAATAATTGATTAGTTGAGTTCAGCTGTTTCCAGACAATAAAATATGAAACAAAATAAATCTCACCCTTGCTGTTTTCATTCGTTCCAATGTACAAAAGCCTTCTGCTTGTTGTAACTGAACTCATATATTATGAGGCGAAAAATCCTTACAGAACAAAATGCTCTAATTTTTCTTTAACAGGCCAGTCGGATGCCTTGTTGATAATGTGCTCTGCTATCAACTAGGAGACCTGAACTCAAATCACTATCTTAATCTCCTACTTTGCAGATTGCTAGGGGCTTCAAATGGTAGAAAGTATATTTAATTGCAAAGACTCAGAGGAAGCACTGAGAGGCAATGGGTTAAATAAGAAATCCTTAAGAGCAGGACATAATTTAATTTTCATAGAAGGAAACTACCTTACAAGAGCAGCAGTAATTAGATGAACAGAGCCTAAAAATTTCCTGGAAAAAAAAAAAGCAGATGATGCTCTTAAAAGTCTCTTCCACATTTTCCAAGCAGTCTGGTAACATGGCTCTGTAAAGGTACGCAGAACAGAAACAGGGATGATCAAAGGGATGGTCTGGTTTCCACAGTAAGAAACAGATTAGGGCTATTCAACATGGAAAAAATATGCAGAGGAAAATGTGAGAAAGAAATAACCACTCCATGTCATGGAACAGAAAAACTAAGGGCTCTCAATAATACTGTCAGGTGGCAGGCTTGAAAAACAAATGAAAATGGCTAACAACTTTTCACTGAATGCATATTTATTTTGAGTAATTTATTGCCACAAGACATTATGTATTGAAAAAAAAACATGAAAAATTAAGAAAGAATACAGGAAAACCAGTCCACCAGACCACCAAGTATAATGGAACCACAACTCAGGAAATCTTAATCTCACTAACTGGTGGAAGCTGAAGTATTGTTCTTTAGGTAAAAACTCACAGCTGCCCTGTTCATTTATCCCTTTCAAAGTATTTGTGACTGGTTTTGCTCAGAGATTGAGCTAGATGAACTACTGGCCTGATCCAGCTGGTAATTTTTATGTGGCTTTTCCTGCTTTCAGTATCACTGCTAAGACTGCATGACAGAAGATAAGAAATATGCACGCTATTTAACATAAAGGAAATTAATGATTCCATAGTTATCTGAAACATATAGCAATTGTCATTACCTAGCCCCTAGAGATCAAGTTACCTTCCTCTTCTGGCAGCTGCACTGTAATAAGTAGATAAAACCAGTGTACTTATGTTATTGCTTTTATTTCAGGAAAAATATTTGATCTGTTGACAGTTTTAGCATTCCTTAAATACTGAGATGCTAAAGTGTTAGCTGCACGTCTGACAAAACAAAATCATGGTAAAGCAGTTAGATGTTCATGTACTTCAGGAAACAGGGAATCGTAAGAAGAGTAAATTATTTTCATATTCATATTTTATAGCCCTTATTATTTCTTTTCTGACCTCACAGTTTAGGAGGGAAAAATTACCTTTTCTTTTTTAATTGCCTAGACCCTCAGTTGCTGTACATCAGCAAAATTATAACCGTATCAGATTATAACAGATGAGCATTCAGCATTTCCAGCAAACTCCTGTTTATCCATAAAAGGAGGGAAATTACCTTTCTCATAGAATAAGATGAATCTTTTCCAGCTGAGAGATGCTGTGCAATTACTAAATTCTGTTAATGTTGTAAACATGTAAAGTAAGATCAGATGTGTAAGCAAGTGAAACAGATAGACATGAGAAAGGAAAGAGGAAAATCATTCATTCGTATCCTGTCCAAGATTTTGTGAAAACATGGCAGCAGTACCTGAACAGAAGGTAAAAAAAATAGTCAAGAAGCTGGATGTTGAAAAAATTCCAAACAATCTAGTTGTTGTTAATCCAAATCCACAAACAAAATTAACTTCTTACTACTTAATTTTAGTGGGTTTGAAAACAAGCCAGTCATCTATCTTTTTCTGTTTGATTAGTTTCACACCCAAAATTTATTGCTTTGCTCATAAGTGCCTTGGATTTTGAAGTGAGAAGAATGTTCCTAATTAATGTATTTTACCACCCGCATTCAAAATGATGCTTAAGTGCTTAAATCTTTTCCTGAATTTGACATAGAGGAAATTGGGAAGCTATTATCTAATATTTTCTTCAAGCTCAACATATTTGACAGGAAATAGGATCTCCCTGCAAAAACATCGGAGTTTATCTATTTTTTTAAAAAGGCATTATCTAGGAGGGAAATTAAGGTCCTTTATATCTTCATTTATATTTTTCGATCTCTTCCAATTACAGGAAAAAATCTAAAGTAGACTTTGAATATCAAATCACAATTTACACTGGAGCTGTCATAATGCACTACTATATTTGATGTTGAAAAGCTGGTTGCTTTTAAGGTCACTGTGACACATATGGCAAATTTTAATGAAGCAAGGACTTGAAAAATCTTTCCAAGTTCACTCATTAATATATTTATTCTGTAAAGTATCACAGAAGGTCTACTTGAATGTTAGCTTTCACATTTTTGATTCAAATCTAATGAACTGGTAAAAGGAGTGAACGAAAAGGTGATAGTTTTCAGAGGGAAAAAGGCTGATGTTGGAATACATTTGGAAATTGATTTCTCATAACATGCTGATGTACTAGAGATAACAACTTACTCACTGTCATGAGATCTGTTTGGTTACACAAATGAATGTGACCCAATCGCTTCATTTGCTGTTTTACAATGAGTCTCAGCTAAATATGTACATAATTTATCTGTGTGTTTGTAATTCTCATGTTTATTAAAATTCTAAGGCCATCTTTTTGGTTTATGAGGTATCAATGTATTTTCAGTCACTTTAATTTTATTTCTGCCAACTAAGTTTAATTTTCTTCTCTGCAATGGTGCTTGAACACATAATCTAACATTCCTATCCCAAAGGAACACTGAAATATCTGATGAGTAATTGGCTATAAAAGTTTAATTTGGACAAATATTCAGACTTTTTCAGTATGTGTCATATTTAGTCAGTTGAAGAGGAATCTTCCATCTGGGTAACACTGCAGACCAATTTGTCATATGGCTGGCAACAGATAATAGATGATCAATATTATATGTGAAATACAAGCCATAGTTTTAAGCACTAAATTTAATGAGCTCATATAAATAATACAGTTTCTGTATCGCTACATTGTGTATGCACCAAATTTTTACTACTTTCCTAGGAGACTGATGAAATTTTGATAAGACTTCCTATTATTATTTAGACATATAGATGTGTAATTTACCTTCCCTGCAAAAGAAAAGTTCCTCCTCCATAAATGTGGTGATAAAACCAGGAAAAGAGTGTTCAAGAGAAAACTATGACTGTGTTCCTATGAAACCAAGAAGTTTCTTTATCTTCCTGATAAAGTTTTGTTAATACACTAATGAAGTTTATTTAAGCAATTTCTGAGTGATGCTCTAATTTTTCAAGAAATATTGCATAAAATTCAGAAAATAATTTGGTAGGGTATCAACTGGTTAATCAACCAATGATCAGTTGACATCCTTCTACCATTGCTTTTAATGAAGAAAATACTGATTTGACCTTTTTAGATGACTGTTTTGAAATTATTTTTTTTCTGTCTGCTTCCTAGGACTTTGCAAGATCTCTAAACTGTATTTATAGGAAAACATTCACATCCTCATTTATATGTCTCTCTAACTTTTGATACATAATAATTTGTGGTCAATACATCCAGTATTCTTCCAGAGAGCAGGATAAATTTTCTTGTTAGAAACTACTTTTCAGGGTTTTTTTGTTTGTTTGGTTGTTTTTTTCTGTTTGGTTTGGGTTTGTATTTTTTAAACTTACTTAATTTTTTTTACGGGGGGAGATTAATGCATGTATATATATATATGTCTTAGTTAAAAATAGAAAACATATGAAACAGTCATGCAGCTGCAAATAAATGGAGAGAATATTATCCAGCATAACTAATGGTTGATTAGCTACTGGAACACAAAAAAAAGAAATACACAAGTAAACCAAGACTGAAGAGCAAAAACATAACTTAAAAAAAAAGATAAGAAAAGGATACGGGTCATGATGCAGTAAAAGTATGTGGTATTCAGTGGAAGATTGCATTTCAAAGGCAACTTCGTAAGTTAGACTCCATTTACAAAACTAATTAGGTGACTGAACAATAGAATCAATTAAAGCCACTAAGCACAATAGAATTATAAAACTAAATGCTATATTTTGGCAAAAGGATACTACAACCACAAGCAGCAAGTTTGTCAATAAGTCCTCCTAATTCTTGAACCTTAGAGTGTAAGCTTTTCTCCATCATAAGCCCAGAATGAATATATATATTTACTTGATTATAATTCTTAATTCTAGTGAGCCAGTGGATTGGTTGCAAAGTTTTAATTTGTTTAAGCTAGCATCTCACAGTTGTCTCTGAAGCTTGGAGTTGGGGTGGGAGATGTTTCAAAGCCTTTGGATTCAGATCACAGACTTAAGATCTTATTTTGAAAAAAAAACTGTTTTGCTGTGTATGATAAGAGCCTGAGATTAGCCAGCGACAACGTCTGCAGGTGAGAATGAGCAAGATTAGAAACAATGAGAATATAAAAATCATTAATTTCTGCTTTCTTGAATTGTGAACTTTTAAGAGGAAAAATGAGAGCTACAAAATAAGAATATGAAAGGACTTTCTTCTCCATCTCCCAGTTACATTAACACCTAGCCACGGCTTCTTTTGGGAATCATGCAGCTAAGTCCAGTGTTTGGTGAAAAAAGAACTACCAACAAATAACAACCAAGAGTACTATTTAAGAGTTAAAATTTTTAACAAATTAAGTAGATGATTAATATCCAATTAGCATCAGAGCAGGAATTTAAAAAACAGACATTTCAATGTATTTACCCTTTCCTTTGCAGATTCACTAAACAGAGTAAATTTCTGCCTCCCCACAACTTTGCTAATGTAATTTATTTATTTTTATCCTAAGTTTTCTGATAAGAGAATGCAAAAATACAAAATGGAGAAGTATCTCTATAGACTCTTACATGACCACACCTGAACTGTGTTCAGCTCTGGGGGCCCCACCATAAGAAAGACGTGGACATGCTCGAGCAAGTGCAGAGAAGGGCAATGAAGATGATCAGGGGGCTAGAGCACATTCTGTATGAGGACAGGGTGAGAGAGTTGGGTTTGTTCAGCCTGAAGAAGAGAAGGCTTCCCAGAGACCTTATAGCACCCTTTCAGCATTTAAAAAGGGGCCTACAAGAAAGCTGGAGAGGGACTTTTTATAAGGGCTTGTAGTGACAGGAGAAGGTGTAACGGTTTCAAACTGAAAGAGGGTAGATTTAGATTAAGAAGGGAGATCTAGATTAGATGTAAGTAAGAAGTTCTTTACTGTGAGGGTGGTGAGACCCTGAAACAGTTTTCCCAAAGAAGCTGTGGATGCCTCCTCCCTGGAAGTGTTCAAGGCCAGGTTGGATGGGGCTTTGGGCAACATGATCTAGAGGAAGGTGTCCCTGTCCATGGCAGGAGGTTGGAACCAGGTGATCTCTTCCAACCAAAACCATTCTATGATTCTATGATTTTACTTAATCCCCTTCCCTCATTTCCTAACATTTGCCACTGTTATATTAGGAAGTACCAAATTAGAAACACCACTTACATGTAATGAACAGTTCCAACTCTTGTATTAGACTGTATCTAATGTTGAATGATCTTAGAAAAGTATTTTCCAATTATTTTTAAGTTATTTACCATGATAATACTGAATAATAATAACAACAAAAAATAATAAATCTGAATTACAGTAATTTTGCTTGTTATTTTGGCAATTACAGGACAGCAACATTTTGGGGAAGCAGGTACATTTGCAAGAATGCATGTTCACTTAATGTGAACAGCAATAATTTCAAAGTAGTTCATCTAGGTTCAGTACTGTTGGTACACAGCCCATTCAGTCACATGAAATTGCCAGAGAATATTACAGTCAAGTAATCAAACACACCTGGATTAACTTGATGAGGTTGCCAACTGAATACTCAGAAATACATATTCTCTTGCACAACTCTTTATTTTTTCAGCAGCCTTATTGAGACAATATGTACTGTCTGACATTACCTTAGACTGAAATGAATAATTTTATTGGCTTTATTTTGGATATCTTGGCTTTAACCGTAGTACCATCACTCTCCCTCTCCAAAACATAACTGGTAAAAGTGCCAGATGAGATAGATGTTGAGCAAATAAGATGTCCCTGTTGACTGCATGGGGGTTGGACCAGATGACCTTGGAAGGCTGCTTCCAAACCAATGCACTCTATGATTCTATTAGAGTTTTCAACTCATCTGCATTATTTTTTCCACTGATTTGATGTTATAGTGATGTAGCAAACCCCTGCTGTGGGTATAAGTGAAACAATTTGTTTCGGTTTTGTTTCAATTCAATTTACCTATGTGCTGCTTGCTGTGTGAAGAATATAGCATGGATTTTTGGACTGTAGCACTGATTGGGGCTCTGAGCAACCTGATCTAGTTGAAGACATCCCTGCTAATGCAGGAGGGTTGGATTAGATGACCTTTAAAGGTCCCTTCCAACCCAAACCATTCAATGATCCTACGATTTTGTTAAAGCAGAAGTGACTGAGCAGTAGAGAGGAAACCGCTTGTTTGGAAGGAAGCAGGGAAACTGCCTTGCTACAGCTAGTACATTTTGAATCAGCATAAATGCCTTCTGAGGAGGAAGAAAGAGAGCGAAGACACCAGTTTTCCAAGGAATAGCTAAGCAAGCTCTGTTTGGAGACTAAAGAAGCCTACAACATGGCTGTAAAAAGACACATTTCCCAACTCCCATCTCTCCTTACCCTTTGTTGTGCTCACCCAAAAAGGTCTACCTCAATTTAGTCCCAAAGGTAAAAAAAAAGATTTATGAGAGTTTTAACAAACCTTGAAGAGATTTATTTTCAACTGTTTTTAAAACTTATTTGCAGTGCAGTTCTGGCTTTCATCTATATAAACAGTTACTTTGTTCTAATTTAGTTCCTCTATGCAGAAAGACTTTAGAGCAATATTCCTATCATATTTTGGGGTGTTCTTACTGGAAAAAAAGGAAAATAGTATTTCAACTCTAGGTTGTGGCCTACTTGGGAACCTACCAAGTAGTTACTCTAGATTAAAAACTCTTATTTCAGAAGGATTTCTGGCACAGTTTTCCAGTTACCGCGAAATACCACATGCCTATTGATTTCAGTGAAGCACTACATTATCACCTACTGTACTTTCCCTCCTGTTTAACTATACAGAAATAGATACCAGCACTACTGTAAGCCCTTTTGTATTGGTGCAGGTAGGTCTACTCAAACAGGTTGTTGATTTTTACAGCATTAAGTTACAAATATGTATAGTTAAATGAATAGGAAGGTGTCAGTGCAAGAACAGAGATAATTTTATCCTACAGAAAAGTGTAGAAAAAGAATTATTTTTCTCCCTAGCTTTACTGCAGAACTCAAACACATTAGTTCCAAGATAAGCAACACTCGTACTTGATACTCTGTACCTGATAAGCAACACTGTACTTGGACTTGGTAGAGTAAAGCTATGGTTGGACTGGATGATTGATCTTAAAGGTTTTTTCCAACCTAAATTATTCTATATTTGAGCATACTATTAAAATATGAAAAGCTTAAATTAGCTTTTATACAGGTAACACTCATCAATAATCTAGAACAGAATTAATTGTTCAGTGTGCCAGTCTTTTTTCATGTTAATTAGAGTTTAACTACTTCATGAAGTTCTGTACTTTTGCTGTCATTACTGTTTATAATGTTATTCTTTCAGTTTTAAATCTCTGATGTTCCACAGTAAATTTTAATGGCATGACTGTACTGGCTTTGGCTAAGATAGAGGTAATTTTTTTCACAGTAGCTGTGTGGTGCTGTTTTGGACTTGTGATGAAAACAGTGTTTCTCACTTCTACACTTCCAGTGCCCTTCCCCATCCTATTAGCAGCAAGTGAGTGAGTGGCTGTGTGGGACTGGGCTGCCTACTGGGGCTAAACCATAATACTCTTCTATTAAAATACTTCCAGACCATCTAGAAAGCATTGTAATGCAGTTTGCTGGCATTTTTAAAAACCTACTATTAATATCTCTGAAAAGCAGGCAAAACTCATTGCTCAGCCTTGGATACCGGAAATAATAGCTGGGAAGTATATATCTGCCTGGAGTGAAAAGACTAAACATAGAACTTTCAGAATGAACAGAGAAGATCCTCATTGATTGGCAACTACAAGATTTTTTAAACAGATCCAAAGTGTCTGAAGTAACAGAATTCAGAACAATAATTGCTAGATTAGGAAAAAGGAGGTATCACTCCTTCTTTGACAGGCCTGTTTGTGTACCAACTTCTTTTCTTCCAGCAATCTCTGAAAGGTCATTTTGGAATGACAGGCTTGGCCAAATCCAATGCAGGGGATAAAAAAGGAGAAATAGAGGAGATAAATAATATCTCTAAGAGTCATTACAAAACCAAAATAAATCACACCATTTTAACTGCATCACTGACGCAATCGAAAAAGAATAGGTAGAGGCTGCAAAATGAATTGACTATATTCAGGTTTTGGCTCACAAACACTCCTAAAGTAACACTTAATTCTTTGCCTCCAAAGACTATGGACCTTAACTGTGTAGAGTGGAGCCTCTCCCAAGACCTAATCTTATATAACAAAACACTTATTAACAGCGCCTTTTTTAATATAACATGATACTTTAGGACAGGTAATTTTATTTAAAGTCCTTGAAAGGACTTAATTTTCTATAACTTTTTCCCAGTGTAATGAGGAATGGCAATTCTAAAACTACCTTACAGCAATGTCACAGCTCTGCCACTAACACCACATGATATGATGGTTCTCTAGGACATGATAAACAAAACAGAAAAGCAGTGAATGAAACAATACTGAAATCACTTTTACTGCTACTTTTAAATATATGTTCCCCATCTGCCTTACTAATATCTGCTTGGCTGTAAATAGTCATCTCCGAAATTACTTCTTTTTCAAATCATAGATGAAAAATGAATACGAGAGGAAAAAACAAGGCTGAAATGAACTATCATTCAGCATAGCTCAGATGCAGTTTAGAGCAGCAGCAGTGCTGATTATTCTTTTGAAAGAAACACAATCTCAAAATACACTGAAAGGGAGATAATAGCAAAATGTGTTCACAAAAACATGTTCAAGGATAAGGAACACCTGCCCTTTCAGCTTGTGGTACCTAATTATCAACAAAGGTACATTCTGCATTTTAGTGCTGTCTGATTTTTCCTCTTACGAACCGTATTTTACTCTGAGTCACACCTCAGACATTTTGCTTTCTAACAGTGTGTATGTATTTCAGATTAGAAAATGTAATTGCTTTTCTGGGGCTTTACTGCATTCATTTGGTAACAAGCCCACTAAAAAGTATCACAATAGATGAGCTGCAGGTAAATGATCCAAGACAGATTTAATCTAATTTATCTAGCAAATCACTTTAATTAGTTTTGGACTGTCAGCTGTAAATTCTAGATTTTTAAAACAAAACAAAAAAAAGAACAAAACCTTTCCCTTAAAAAAAAAAAAAAAGACTCCTACACACTTTCCTCAAGTCAAATAACCTCCCACAAATTTAAAAACAAATACGTCATTAGTATACCACTTCCAGTTTATAACTTGGACAATAAGACACAAAATAACATCTGTCATCTTGAAAAGTGACACCAAGCTGTCTTATTTAGGCTGATTTAAATTCACATTTATTTGAATGCATGCTTATTAAAATAGAAATTTGTGGGTTTTTTTCTACATAGCTTACTGGTGTCAGGTACAGTAGTATAAAGCCAAAGCAAACAGTCTGTAAACTTTAGTATGATAGATACTGCTACCACAAAGTGTGGGCATTAAGAATATAGATTATTGTAAAAATATACTTAATGCTTTTTTGGATTAACTCAATGAAAACTTGTTTATTTTTTTAATGCAAAGCATGTAAATAAACAACAGATGTTTAAAACATCATTAGAGTGTGATCCTTTGTTCCTGAGCAGCAACTGTTTTGCAACAAGCTTCATATTGATTTTAAAGAACAAACTGTGAAATAAAGCCATTGTTTCAACAGTAAAACATTTTATATTATAACATTCCATATTATACCCAAATATGGAATGAGTTTGTAACACATGTTGGCATCATTAACAGCACACAGTAGTTACCCTGTTGGCTTTGTTACTTCTTTAATTTTTTTTTCAGTATAGAAGAACAAGAGAGAAAAAAATAACATGAACGTAGACTGAAACTGATACCTTTCAAATAACCTAAGTCTTACAAGCTGACATATTTGCTTCTTAATCTATGGGAAATTTTCACTTATGTTTCACTTACGTTAAGAACTATGTGACTTCCTTTCTAATTTTTTGGCAATAAATGAGTACATCTGCTACCATGGCATTCTACTCTGCCACGGAACAGAAAGTGTGGCAACTGAACTGATAGCGCTGTTGTACTACCTGCTCTTTAATTAGAATCACACCTTTGCTTAAGGAGGTATCTGGAGCCAAAACATGTTGATTCTTCTTTGCTTATGTTTATGTATCAAAGAGACAAAAACCAAAGTCAGGATGGATTAACAAAATAGAGTGGCAATTCTGCTTTCCTAGGCTGGCTGGGAAGGGATCAGAGCAGAAGC
This sequence comes from Coracias cyanogaster, assembly GCA_033124195.1. Classification (NCBI taxonomy): domain Eukaryota; kingdom Metazoa; phylum Chordata; class Aves; order Coraciiformes; family Coraciidae; genus Coracias; species Coracias cyanogaster. The sequence continues at coordinate 31,453 of JAVSBS010021379.1, forward strand.
TAGTGCAGGTGATGGATTAAAGCTCTACTAAGAGAAACATCAGAAAGGAGATTTGCAAATGGGGAAATATGAAGGAAGGATCTGAGGTATTGTATCTTCAGACATGAGAGAACTGGGGTCAGAAACATCAAGGTGGCAAGTCTGGTTCTCTAGTGCTGAGCTCTCCAGCTAGTACTTGCATCTAGGGCAGATACACACCCAAAGAGACTCTCACAACCACCCCATTCATTTCTGCTGCTAGAAATAGATAAGCTGTAACACAGCTGAAACTTGCATACCAGCTGAGTTGTCACACAAGTAAAATCCTGGTGTCATAAGAACAGGTAGTCCAACCACAGCCTAGCCCAGGATTCTCTTTATGATAGGGGCTAAGAGAGAACAGCGCAGAAGAGGATAGGAATGTGGCAAGTATGTAGTGATGCTTCTGAAAAATACTCTCAGCCTCCAACAATTTGCAACTCATAGACTTCATGAGCCAAAGATTTTGTCTTTACATTCAATATCTTTTAATGGATCTTTATCTTGTGATTTTATACGTTTCGCTTTTTGAACCCATGTAACTTTCAATATCCACAATATGATACAAAAAAAATCCCACTGCTTAATTACACTATATGAAGGATACAAGCAGAAGAAGCCCTAATGATTTCAACCAGGCTGAGGGTTTATTTCTCCTCAGAACATATAGCACCTTAAAAAAAGACAAAACACCTAAAAGCTAAGGGAAAATAGCAATTCCATGAAACAGTTGTTTAGACATTCTGCTAGCAGTTCTACATTACACACCAAGAAATCAGTTCCAGAATTTTTTTTTTTCTGAAGAACTTCATATTTATCTTCAGAATCTGAAAACTAAGAAAATCTATTACAGGTTTCAGCACAATTGCTGAGAATAATGGAAGAAAGCAATTGATTCTACTATTGCAGAATATAAGTACAAAATTACAAGTTAAGAAACTAGTTTCCACCAGAATAAACTTACAGGGAGAGCTCAAGAAGCCTTGAGCCCTCCATTATTTCTCCACACAGTATGTTTTCTGATGTCATGGGAGAAATTCCTGTTCAAACCCCCTATGTTCATATAGACACGTCTCCTCCTCATCTCTCCATCTATAAAGGTAAATTTAACTAATGTCTCAATTAGTTGTTTTGTTTCTTTTTTTTTTCTTCTCACGAATACTACCATCTAATGAAAGAATTGAAGTTCAAATAACTTATCTGAAAAAGAACGTCAGAGGGCATAGGACAGAGAGCAAGAAAAACTTGCTAATTTGAAAATGAAAGCAGGAAAATATTTCTCCAAATGAGCTACAGTTTTGGAAATAGTGGAAATGCTGACCCTATACTCGTGTTCATTTATGAATTAGATGTAGTAGTAGCTTAAAATGTTACTGTTCTTCAGCTGCTCATTACCATGCCCTCAGATAAGATCTTCTAATCATGTGAATTGTGAATCCTTTCAGTACCTCTCAGTGCACAGTAAAATGTGTTAGCTTAAATAATGTTACAAATGAGAGCATTACAAAATCAATTTTTATCACTGTGGATTAAAATAATAAATAAAATTAGGTGAAAAATTAGGCAGTAGATTCACACTTTACCAAGCCTCTGAAAAATCTCTAAAATAAGCCTTTTGCTTCATGCATTCAACTCTGTGCTTCCAAAAGCTAAATAAGCATTCAGCTTTTTAGAAAACAGAACACTTTGCAGTTTTAAAATTTTGTTAGCTCTTATACATATCATGAAATGAGTACTGCCTTGGGGCAGGCATGTGAAATACACAGCTTTCTAAAGGACCAGAACACTCTTGATAGCTTAATTAGCCCAAAACAGTAATAATAAAACCCCACCAAACGTGGCAGAAGCTTCTATGGTCTTTGCTTCCTGATCTCATTTAACTCATGCATTCTGCACTAGATTATATTTTAAGTAAGTATAATACAATGACTACCATTGCTAAATTCTTTTTTTGGAGAGCTGTATCTTTCTCCTGCATATGGTATTTTGGCATGATTCAGTTCAGAATTTTCCATATAAAAATAAGTAACTCTCAAGTATGACAAGAGGTTTGCAGTGGTTATATTTCAGATAATCAAAATGGTACCACTGTTATATAAAATAACAGGAGAAAATTGCAACAATTTTTGTTCAGGATTTTGTGTTTCATAGAGAATTTCCAGCAATATCACCTTGTGTGAGAAAGTTTTTGTCATAGTTATGGAACCGCTGTAATGGAGCTCCAGTCTTTATAGGTATGACAGTGAATATTGGTCTAAAATGATCACTGAAATTAATATAATAAAGTTTTAAACAGAGTATTTCTGTATCTTTGGTTCTACTACACATAGTGTAAGCCTAGATATTGTATCCTAGTATCAGTGGAGAATTAATTCACATTTCCTCAGAACAGAGCTTCAGTTGTTCACCACTTGGTTAAATGAAACAAACAAGTTTGTGATTTTGCAAAGTCTGTCTCATTTCCAAAATGTGTTACTACAATGCTAGAATTTAACTGTCCAGACTGAAAGGAAAACAAGAAAATTAACATTCACAGACTAAGTCTGGCTAAACAGAATTAACCTTTATGCCTCAGAAAAAATGCCCCCCATCCACACTTAGAATCATAGAATAGCTGGAGTTGGAAGGGACCTTTAAAGATCACCTAGTCCAACATTCACCACTTCAGTGAGAACTGTTAGGGAGGTACAGAGCATGCTGTGTATTAGGCAGCTGGGAAGTAGCCTGGACAATGTCATATATTCTTGCTGCAGGGAGGTAGAACTCCAATTACCACACACTCACAGCAACAAGAGCTGCACAATCTCAAGCTGCTTCTGCACACCAATTAACCACATAAAATGGCACTGGGGCCATTCTACAGAGGAAAGGAGATCACTGTGAGGTAGTCAACTTTGTATAAAAAGACTTGGTAGAACTACTCTCTTTCTAGTTCAGTGTCAATACCACACCGTAACAAGTTGCATTATGAATAATTCTAAATCTCTCAATTATCTTGGAGGCAGATTTGTCATGTCCTAGAGATAAATGCTTTAAATGCTACTGTCAGTATTTGAGTGAGGATGCTAGCACTGATGGTTCATCTGTTATAAGCACTCTGTTTATTTGGAGAAGAGAAGCAGGGATCTTAACAGTTTTGTTGTGTGAGACTTCAATCCTGAAAAATAGCCTGCAATTGCAAAGGATAAATAACTTCTAAGGAATGTTCTGTTTCTTAAATATCTTCACAATTTTTCTTGTCTCAATTTTTCAGGAAATCCACTAAGTACTGTAATTTTATAATTAACCATGAAGTCCGTATTTCGGTCACATAAGTATATGATGGTACCAAAAAAGTAGCTGTGAGGACTAGAATTAGTCACTTCACTTGGAGACAGACACTTCTAAACCTTAGTGAAGGCACATTTAACACTTTGCTACAACATTCCTAACAGATTTTCTCTTCAATTTTTCCGCTTTTTTGGCCAAGATGATTGGATCAACTTACATGACAGTTGTATTACACTGCATTGTGTCAGCAAAATCAACTCGCTAAAAATAGATGACCTTCATTCCCATCAACAGAACAAGACTTGCATTGGTTTCTGAAGAAGAGTGAATATTATTGCATCATTACTATCTTCAAGTTATGGATAGATCCCCTGAAATGGAAACTAACACCTAAGTATGCAAGTGGTAGAATCTGTGTCAACAGGAATTCTACTTTCCTGAAGCATTCATCATTGTAGTAGATAAAATATACTTTATCCCCTCAAAATAAATAAAAAATTACATTGTCAGGCTCTGTCAGAACTGATGATACAGAACACTGAAAACAAATGGAAATAATATAAAATGATATGCAAAAGCCAAAGACAGCAACTGATTCTATCATCCTGTCACTCATTTAAAGGACCTATTTAATGGATGCTTCACATATAGTTACTTTTATCATTTTTTAAGTGGTTCATTAGGATATCAGAGCCAAAATACATAAATAATGAAAATAATATGACAATTTATATACGAAATATATGCAAGTCATGACAAACACTGAAGTGCCTTGTGACAGGTTTTGAGAGGTACTGTGCATGATAGTATTTTTCTCTTGTTCAAAGAGTTTCAAAGCATTCAATCCAGAGACTTTTCTATTTGCTAACAGCAGCTGAGGGAGCTCCTTCTCTGCAAAGTTTTCATGAGTAAATAGTAGCAAAAGAAGGCACATCTAAGTTTGTCATTTACCAGGAGGTAAGAGGCAGCTTCTTCCACGAGTGGCTATGCGTACATACTCTACTGCTGATAATCTACCACAGCTGAGTTTTTTAATAGAAATTCTGACATAGAAAATTACCTACACAGTGATCAAAGCAAAAGTGTACCAAGTTTTCTATCATCAAAACAAAGGAACAGGAGTGCATTTGGTGAGAAGACATTAAAAAAGATGGCTCTATCACATTCCCGAAAGTATCCAAGCTAAATAATTGCCTGTGCTCAATGTTCATTTGAGGGGCCCAAGTCCTAAAACAACAAGCTGTGATTTTGTCAGAAGTGGCAAGTCTTTCAGCCACATGATGATACAACCTGATAAATGCAGATATTCCACTGGAGATCACTTCATTAGTGATGGGCCTATATTTTATTCTTCAACCTTACATTCCCCACTCTCCAGGACATTTTCTAAAATGTACCTGTCTCGGTACAGTGAAAGCTCTCTGCACCCACGCAGTATTATGGGCTGTGTTCTCCTCACCTGAAAGTAATTTTGAAATGCTGGCAAGGGGATAGGTTCCCTTATGAAATGACACACAGCTAACTTTGGCATATGTATAAGATGCAATTTCACAGAAACTTTATGAAGCATGGCAGGAGATTCAGTTACCGATGTCTGTTACCCAGTTCCTTCATAGAGGTGTTGCTACTAGTAATGAGATATAAAATAACCATAAGTTTGACATGTGGGATCATGAAGTTCAATAAAGCCAAATGCAAATATAAACTCAGTATACTACATCCACTTAATGGACAATCTTATTTAAATTCTTTGGAAAGGCTGTCATTTGCTGACAAAATGGTGAAAAACCCTAGCAACTGATGATATGTGGCTAAGGTAGCAGCTAAATATACTGTTATCAAATCCAGTGACAGGCACAGCTGCTGAAGCAAGTAGTTCAGGATATCCAGAATCTGAGACATTTTTAGTAATGGATGTCATTGTGGAGAAAACGATAGATTGTTTTTTTCACTTTGCAGGTATCTAGGTCTGCTAGAATTGCTTCTTATGTTCAGACTTCTGTAGTAATTCTGAAGCATGCACCTTGTCTTGAGGAAATAATGCACCGAGCCTCCAGTAAAGCAGGCTGCAAGAAGAGCTAAACCAAGGCTTAGGTCCACTAAGTTACCTTTCCCTTTAAAAGATTGTGTTCTGGAGTATACTAAGTATGAGTGGCCTCAATGAGCAGCTGATCAAAAGCTATTTAATCTTTATTATTATCTTTTAGAATGAACACAAGATGATTACACTGGAACTACTGCTGACTGTGTATAATGGCAGCATGCTTTGAGCATGAAAATACTTAGCAAAACCCCTATTGTCTATGAAAAAGCAAGAAAAGATGTGAAGGTCTCCTATGCCCAAAGAGGGAAAAAATGACACAATCACTGGAAAGAGAACAGAGGTCTACAGGGGTTGAAAAACTTCTGTTTTATTTGGGCTTTACTACAATGTGAAGATTGGCACTCACAATTAGTCAGAATTTCCCAGAAGTGAAAATGCGGCACCAGCTGCATCACCACGGGAAAAACTAAGGCTGCTGTATTTGGCAGCCTGGGTTACAGTGCCAACAAAAAGAAAGGGCAGAACAACTGGGAAAAGTGATTTTAAAAGTTAGGTGACACTTAAGAATCTGGTTATATAAAGTAGTTACAAGGTACTTGTAGATTGTCCTAATTTTTTCCATAAACTAAAAACTTCAATGTTTAATTAAACAGAAAAGTAAAAGATGTCCTTACGTGACCCTCAGGCATGTTCACAACCTTGTTTGCCTTTCAATGCTTCTATACAGCTCATGTCTTTAAAAACCGTTTGAGGAAAAAAGTTTTTTTTTCCCTGTATCTGTGCTTCTATTCAGAATTCTGAGTGTTAGATTAAAATAACAATAATAAAAATGCTGTTGGTGCCTTAAGGTGATGCAGCAGCTTCAATGAATGACAGCTCATTTAAAAATTCCCTAGTTTATTATCATTATTGTTAAAAGAATCCAAATAATGTCAATATGAATTATATGCAGATCCTAGGTAGACAAAATCCCATGAAATACAACAGTTAACACTCACATATGAATTTACCATTTCAGTGCCATAAAACAGTATCCAATTTCCTAATTATCTTCTTAAATAAGAATTACCTTCTTTTCACAGGAGCCAAGCAGTGTTCCTATTCAAGCATTTATACTCATGAAGCGTAGTCAGTCATGCACACTAAGGCAGTTAGGAAGCATGCACCCTCAGCGATGGCCCAGCAGGCCCAAACACAGCCCACTACTGTCTCGGTGATAATAAAAATTCAGTTTTTGGCTTCAGACTTTGTGTGTACTGAGGCATAGGGCTGGTCTTCAGGCAATTCTCCTGTCATTACATGCTAAGGGCAACACTTTATTGAGTGTGGAGAATCTTCTAGAACAACAGGTGGGTAGCTCCTTCACAGCTGCAGCCAAGCACCAGGCACCATAGGAACTCGAGCCAATCAGAATTGGTTGCTCTTTCTCTGCCCTATGACCGACAGGAGCTGTGGTTGTTGAGGGAATGAGCTGGGAGACATTCTGCATGAAATGGATGGAGTGCCTCAGGGCTCTGATGGTCTCTGGCCCTGCTCTGCCCTGCCCTGCCCACCCACCCTCCCCATGGCTGGTAGCACTGCCCTGATCTGCTTGACCTCTTTTGGTGCTGTGTTGCCCCAGCACAACAACCACCACCACCACCAGTCCCACTGCTGTCATGAAGGGGCAGGGACATCGCACAGGGAACCTTTCCCCTTATCTGTCTGGCTTCTCTCCCAGACTGTCCCATCTCCCCTGTGGTGGACAGGGAGCCCTATTATTCATTAGCATTAAATACAAATCTACACTGAAAGTGCTTCAGTGTCTGAGTCCATTTAGTATCCACTCTGTCAGTTCACTCTCAGACACTTTTATATCCTGATTTAAACACTGTTATTTATAGTGTTCCCAGTGAAAGGCTACTAGAAAAGGACTATTAACAAATGATTGCTTATACTGCGTTTATCATATTAAATTTTAACAAAATTGAGATCATTGAAAAGTATGCTTTCAACAAAGTTCATCAACAGCGTGACATTAATACAGATTTTGTGCTTTAGGGCAAAACCAGATTTACCTCCAGCTGTCTCCAAGAACACAAGATACAAGCTTGACTCCAGCTTTAAAGGACTGCATAGACATATGCTGTATGTAATATAGTTTATTGTCTAATTTAACTGATTTTAAGAAATAACAAATTATAATTTCTTTCAGTATTTTTGGGGGTTTAAGTCTGTTCTTTAAAGTTTGCATTGAACTTTTCTCCCATTCTCTTTCTATAATTCTCTGTGGAGTTGTCTCACAACTATCTTCCCTCAGATTGTTCAACAGAAGACAGATTTCCACCACTGAAGACTTTGCTCTAGATCTTAACAGTCAAAGTCTAACATCTCCTGAAGTACTATTTAACATCCTGCACTGTTACAGTTCAGATATATTTACAGTTTCTATGTTTTCAGATTTAAAAATAAAGTATGTATAGACATACAGGTAAATAAATATCTTCACTCCCACTTTTTTGACTTGTAATGCCCATGAAAAATAGGCTTGTGATAATTTAAGGCTGAACACCTTCATATTTCCTGGATTCATTTATGGTCTTAATAGTCTCATCACAAATACTTCCTCTTACTTCTTTTGTATGTTTTTAGGGTAAAAAACAGCTGATGAATCCTTCCTACAAGTGGCCAGTGATGATGGGTATCCAAGTAGGCAAAGAAGCAAGTATGTAAGAGGATACTAGGATGATTACTTCTAAAAACCCCTCAGTTTTATGAATTTTAAAATTGTATTACTTCCTGGAGTTGCACTGCATGCACAAGTAGAGAATGAGTGAGAGAAGGAAAGAGCTGTATTAACTGAGGTTCCATTTCTGATGGGCACTGTTGTGTTCAGAAAACTGGCTCTGCACAGTGCTGTGTGAAGTCAGAACCACTAAGAGTTTTCAGAGGCTCCAGAACAAAAGAGTCTGTAGTATGGTGCTGCAGTGAAATAGGAAGGGCATAATCCAGGAGATCTATCAATGGATATTCTAATTAGCAAGTAAAACAGTGACCTGACTGGCATATAATTGACTACAGCTCTCTCGGAGCTCAGTATGGTGGGAAAAGTACCGATATAGCTATGTTGAGGTATGATGGATACACAAAATCACAATGTACATTCTTGATCATTTAAAATCTAACCTTTGGCAGTGTATGAGCAGTAGAAGTAAAATCTATGCAAACTATCACTCAGTGAGGAGCATATTTTTCATATATTGGAGGAGAGAAAATATTGGAAGGCTAAAGCCGTTGTTGTAAAAAACGTCTCTTCTCTTGAAATCTGGCGATAAGAGCTAACATAAAATGCATCACTGATCATCATGAGAATAATGAAAAAAAACAAACAAAAACCCCAGTGCCTACAAACAATAAAAAAAAAAATCTCATTTTGATTCCTGGTCTAACTATTGCATTAGTTGACTGTCTTTCTAAGCTCATGTTCACCTGACCCCGTATGAGTTATTCATGCAGAGTCTGTTTCTCGTCCATGAGTGGAAATAGGGACATTGAGTACCTGATGCCTCTGAGCTGTTTTAGATGGGTACGACAATGGATGCAAAAGAAATGTCTGCTTCTCTTCATTAACTAAAGGAATCTAGGATGTCTAGCTCAGATACAGACATTTATATTGTATTTTAGCTACCTTGCTAACTAACTGTGACTGCAGCATAGGTATATCTTGAGGAATCACACCTTTTACACAAGAACTAATTAGAAGTGTTTTAAAATGCTATTGTTGCTATTTTCTAGACTCCTCTGTAGAGGAAGCAGGAGAGGAACTTTTGCAAGGGCATGTAATGATAGGAGAAGGTGTAATGGTTTTAAACTGAATAGATATAAGGAAGAAATTCCTCACTGTGAAGGTGAAGGCACTGGAAGAGTTTACCTAGAGAACCTGCGGATGCCTCCTCCCTGGAAGTGTTCAAGGCCAGGTTGAATGGGGCTTTGATCAACATGATCTAATGGAAGGTGTCCCTGCCCATGGCAGGGTGATCAGAAATAGATGATCTTTAAAGGTCCTTCTAACCCAAACCATTGTATCATTTTATGATTTTACAAGAGTCTATTTTGCATGTGGACTTTCTGAAGAAAATAGAAGAACACGTCCAGGAGTTACACAATCATTTAAATGTACATTTTTGTCAGATTAGAAATTTCATAGATCTAAGCAAAGTAAGAAAGTGTTGTCTTTAACTTAGCAGTAATCTTTGACTAAATATTGTCCATCCAGCAGTTTAGGCTAAGTATTTTTATGGTAAATTACACATTTAATCCAAAAAAGCAGCACTTATTTTTTGCACCTTTTGAAGTCAGAAATATGCAAAGCTACCAGTGATTTGATGAAAGCAGTATATGGGCAGAAAGTATAGGAATATACACTTAAAGAATCATAAATAATTTGTCACATGATTTAAAATTTCATCACATGGTTTCTGTTACTGTCTGGTACATCAATGCAGCTATTTTCATCTTGTGCCCAAGAAAGATGCAACTAATATCAGTGTTACTTTAAAAAAAATTAAAATGAAAAGTTGATACATACTACGGAAAAGTTATCCAAACAGTTTTTAAATATGCTTTTTCAACTCTGGTTAAATATTAATTTCCTGAATCCTTCAGACCCTGAAATACAAAGACTTGAAATATTCATCTTGCTAAATGAGTCTTATTAGGCATATGATTAATATAAGAAAAAGGTTGCAGTACATTGCAAGGTTAGTTTGATCAATTGGTAGAGCAAGCATGGTGTTCTAGCCAAATTTATAGGCTGATGATAAAGAGAGAGGTATTTTTCTTTTGAAATTACACAGTATAGCCTCACTGGATATCAGCCACAAGAGATAAGTATTGCAGGCACTCACAAATTGCCTCATCCTAATCAGCAGTAAGGACTCCAACACGTATCTTCACTCTATGTTTACTTCATTCTAACTTAAAAGCAATGCAAGTCCAAAGTCTGTAAACACCTCAACAATTTAAAAGCCAAATACTTGCTTTTACAAGATAAAGCTTACTTCCTGTTGGGGGAAAACTAGATACATGGCGCTTTATATCAGATAAAAGTATAATTAAAAAAACAATGCCAGGAGTAGACAACTTAGCTACTTAACCTGCTGCCAAGTTTTACCTTACTGTCCTCAAACTGCTGTAGTTACAGAATTCTCAGAAAACCTGTATTACTTCATCTAGCAGTGAATAATGTCTGCAGCATTTTAGTCCTCCTACATCCATGTATCTTTTTTGCCTAGCACTCTGGTTAAAATAAAGCTCTCCTACCTGTTTTTTCAGTGCAACCTTCCATTTTTACTAGCCTTTTATAAGGGCGTACTCTCAAGCAACAGATTTAAGTGATAAACACAGTGTTAGACCAAGGGGGAAGAAATGTCTGTGGCCCCCAGAGCAGCCATGCTTTTAATCAAATATAGCTCATAAATCACATTTACAACTTTCAGAGCTCAATCAATAGGATACTTTATAGTCTGTGACAAAATTATCTGGAAAGAAGGAGAGGTACAAGAGGGATGTTACTGAGGGACCACACACATCTAGGCTTTGCACCCTGTCTGCTTTTAGGGATTAAACTGCCAATTTTAACAATGAGTGGTCTGTCCCAGAACTCTAATGCACTTACAAGCAATGCATAGTTGGCTGATAATGACACATTCTAGGAGACCATAACGAATAGTAACGAAGCACAGCAGGTTTCCTGTTCCACTTCACTCTGGTGACAATTATTAATACTTTTCTCCTCAAACTTTACTTAAAGACTTTTTTTCTCATGGGCAGAAGTTTCCATGGCTTTGCTAATTCTGCACTATTAAATTTCTGTGAAACTCTCCCCAAGTAAGTCAAAGAACACCAAGGGCTTCTTAGTGCTAATTCAGTTACATGTCTTCCTTAAGTTCAATCTGCATATTTAATATAGCAAATTATTTATCAAGTGTTGAATTTGTATACATAATACTAAACAGTTTCCTTATATTAAATGTGGTAAAAATTACAGCATTGCACAGTACGTCATCTAGGACTGACATACGTGAGTCAATAACAAGTTCTACAAATTACTGCTAAAATACCAGCATAACTTCAACTATGTATTAGATAACTTTGCAATAATTTCTATGCAATAGAAAAGAAGAATTTAATCACCTTGTATTAGGTACTTCTTTAAAATGTGTTGCCTACCTGTATATTCCAGTAATGACACAAAATGCACTGGGTGTATTTTGCATTGAAGATTTATTTGAACTTTTTTTCCCTGGAAAAGGCACCATGAGAATTCTTATACTCCATACTAAGAGCACAAATAAGAAAAAGTATCTCAATCTCCTGAAGATCTAATGACAGCAGTTTTCATGAAATTATAAATGGATGCCTGCAGCTGTTGTATCAATATTTAAATTGCACACATACTCCAATGATACCAGAGTGCTGGCTAAGTGACTTCTAAGTGACAGACTACTCAAAAGCAAGTTTTCACTCAGATGAAAAACATCTTAACAGAATGAGTTCAGACAGCTTTGCCTTTCACTCATTTTTGAAACATCTGCAGAAAGTATTGGTAAATATCTGGATGACTTCAGGTTTTTAAGACAGAAGACTAGAACACACTGAACACTGAAGATGTCAGAGCTGCTACCAGCTCTTACAGCATACAAAGGATAAAAATTAGGAAATAGCACTGGTGCATTAAGATTTTGCATTGAAATGTATTTCCATTATTACTTTCAACTATCAACTTAGATGGAAATTGCTTGTAAAGACAGAAGATAAGGAAAGTGCCATCACAGCTCAAGGAGTCTGTTCTCTTGTGAAAATGCAAGTGACTTTTAATATTATATCTATAAGAGATCATGTTGCAACTGATTCAGGACAGTTCCATAGGATAAAAATGTCAAGGTAAGGTCCTAGATGTGACTGGGCCTTTAGTGGGTTTAAATACATCCTTTTAAAGAAAAACTTTAAATAATTTTACTTCAAAGGATGATAAGAGAAAGTAGTTTCACACAAAAAATGAAGTTGCTAGCAGCCAAATAATCTTTGACAAAATCTAATGCCAAATTTCTCTATTTCTGTTTTAATAATCTCTCTACGATGAAAGGTACCAAGATATCACTGATACCAGAAACCCTCTGAGTATCTCCAGAAGTAACATGAAAAGTATCTCTTACACTGTGGGCCCTATGGCTTTCTGATGAAGACAAGTGAATCTGTTTGTGAAGTCTGTAAAACATTGTTTATTTAGAGAATGTCTTCATTTTGTGACCAAAAATTCAGGTGGAATAGTAGGATATCAAGGAGGGGAGGTGAAAGGATTTGAACTCTAGAAACCAGCTATTTGAATCCTGCTTGATATCCATATTTAAGGAACTAATCAAAGTCTAAATATATAGAAATTTTAAGCTAAGCTCAAGTCTTTAAAATATATTTTGTCATATGGAGTTTTTGATCTCTCACTTACGGTATGAGGACAGTATGTCTACTAAAGTTTTCTTTATGGTGTTCTGCAGACTGTTGGGTGATCCATGGCAAATACGATCTGGTGTTGGGTGGTCACCTCCCAAAGAAATTGTCATCTTGTAGATGAATAACATGACATATAATAAAAGCACCATATTTATCTATTTTCTGTCATAATCCAAATCCTCTGACATATAGCCATATATGAAAATGTTGGCAATTACGTCTTTCTGGTATTCCAGGGACAGCAGTTGGATGGACATGCAAAAGAGGCCTGCCCGCATGATCTTGTGCAGAAAAATACTTACTAACTCAATTTCTGTTCAAAGTTGGCAGAGTATGAATCAGATCTGGTCTATAAGGCATGATGCTGCGCTAATGCACACAGATGGTAGCAATTTTCCCAAATGTGTGAATTCCCATGCTAATAAAATCACATTATTTATGATTTCTTTACACACTGCTTCAAGACCAGTGATTTCTCTGATGACATTAGAGCATGGCCATCTGTCACTGATCATAAAGACATGCATAGAGTGGAGCAATCATGCAGCATCTCATCAAAATGTAATTCAGAAGGCCAGTAACAGATACATTATCTCGTATATGATATCATAAAAGTTACTGTGTCATGAAAGAGACATATATTCTAGCAAGATAAGTATCACTATGGGTCCTGGATTACCTTCTGATTGTAAGATTCTGGAATCTGTACCAAACCAGATAAACTCTGAACTTAGATTTTTCTCAAGAGAAATCTCATATGAGAGCTACTACGGGTTTCTTAACATGTTGAATATATGCTGAATATCCAACTTATAAGAGGATGTTTTCTCTTATATCAACCCATCACTAAGGAAAGGTGACCAAGATTTTTCTTTTTTTAAATTGTGTGTGTGACTGATTCCATTAAAACTGAAGGAAATTGCCTTTGTGTAATTACTAGATTGACAGGTAGATATTTTTTTTAATAACAAGTAGGATTTATCACCAGGAATGAATTATGGATACTTGATGTACATTGATAGCACTGATACGGAAAAATATATATTTAAAAATTGTTCGGCGGAAATGAATCCTCAAGATTCTTTTGCACATTATGTATTGAGTTTTCAAATCTAAGCAAGCTTTCCCTTGAGGAAAGAAATTTTCTTCTGGGAAAAGAAAGAAGAAAAAAAATCACTGATAACGTACACATCCCTGTTTCAGAGAATCAAAGTTAAAGGTTTGTGTTCTGTGACAAACAATGAATAGGACCCTTGAAAACACATGGATTATCTGTGGTTGGTCTTAAATACTGGGCAGTGGATTTAAAACTGTTGATCAGAAATACATGCATCCACAACCTTAGGTTTCTATTACCAAGCATTCTCGTGAGAATGAGTTTGTCTGCGCTGACTGTCCTGCACTGGGGTTAGGACAGTTGACTAAGCTTTTGAAAACACAGCCTTTCTGGAGAAGCTTGATTTTTAGTGTCCAATGCTATTTACTAGTAACAATTTCTCTATCAAGCACTGAACTTGTAAGACTGTAATAGAAAAAAACCACACAGTAACTAGGAAATCATCTTCTTGCAGAGCATACGTGGAGCTGCTTCTGGTGTTCTGAAGTACTCTCTCCCTGAGCTACTCCCAGAAATAGGCTTTTGCTCTCCTAAATTATTGTAAGTTTACCTGGGGGCAGAGGCAGGGATGCTCTTCAGTTCCTAATCTGATGTTCCTTCTTTCCTCAAATACACTCTGTGTAGACTGAGAAACAGTCACATTCTTCGATATGTGACAGTCTATTTTACTCTTCTTTCAGTGTATTTGGCTCTGTTATTTCTTCCCTTACACTGAACATTGTCTATTCAAGTACCTCTTCTGCTGTTACCATGAAACAACTGACTGCAGGAAACTAATTCTGCAAAGCTACATGACATAATCTTTCTCCAAAACATGTCTCTTTCAAGTCAAACTCCTTGGAAAATGATTTGTCTCTATCCTCCACCTTGGTGAGGGTTTTTAAATTTTCTGCCTTTAATTCAGCTTTACAATCCACTACGTACAGACAAAGAAAATAATTTCTGTAGTCTCAGTAGAGTGATTCAAGCCATCTCAGAATATATCTATTATTCTTCCTCCTTAAATCCTTTCTCCTTTATTCTTATTGTAGATCTGATGTGACATGTGCAGAGCACCACGCTAAGATGGTTGGTGGATTCCATTCTCTGTTGTATCATATACATGATGGTCCAGTGGTCACATATACATAACAGCACATAACTGGTTTATTATCATTTTGGGGAACAAAGTCGGACAAGAAATAAGGACTTATAGTGTGTTCTGTAACAGAACATTAAGAAATAAACAAAGAAACAGTTAGTCAGGTTCAGTAAGAGGCATTTCTGTTATTAGCGAAGATGCTACTTCTAATGGCATTTCACACTATTTCCATAGATGCCTTCAGCACTTTTATCCCTCACCTTTTTTTTTTTTCTAGCAGACAGACATTGTCTGATTACGTTTTCTCTTAAAGACACATGAGTCAAATGTTGAGTGGGAAGACACCTTAAGCTGTCTTAGGAGAGCGTCTTTTAAAGCAAAGAATGAAAATAGCCATGTTATGAGCAAAAAATCATGGCATAGATAAATGAAGATATTGCCAAAACTCACAAAAATCCTAACGTCATGCACAATAACTGAGTCTTATTATTATGAGTAAGCTTCACCACTACTCATGGAGTTAAGAGTCCTATCTACTTTTTGGCAAGTTGTTTATATGAAATATATATACTGCAATACAATAGTATAGTATTAATCTACTGCTTCAGAAACTGTAACAAGTCAGCAGGATTTCTGTGCATAGTTACTGGAGTCAGAAGAAAGATGTTCTGGAAATGCAGAGAATGTATGATGTATTTTCAGAGGTAACAGAAAATGCAAATGCAGGAGTTGGCAAGATCCCTGCTGAAACCTCATTTTAACAACAGCAAAGCAGTGGACTACCTCTGCACTGAGATGATAATGTCACAGGCTGGAAGAACTTGTGCAAATGTCCAGTAAAAAACATTACTTCCCTTCCTCAGATAGTTCTGAGTTTTTATTAGCACACTCTGTGTCCAAATTTTTTTTCTTTATTCTTGTAAGATACCTTTAGCTGTGTTAATTATAATTCTTTAGTAATAGTACTTTTCTTTATAGATCCTTATTTCATTTTGCTTTTCTAGATTAGTATTTAAAGAATATTTTCAGTTTTGAGCTGCCCTATCACACAACCTCAGAAATGTCCTGCCTGAAGTTGTGACATAGTACTTTCTTTATCCTGTTCCCTCTTCCTTTCCTTAAATGTCATCAACAGGGACCAAAGGCTTAATCACCTTGTCAATGTACCTAAATCCCAATGAAACTAACCCTTTGTTGTTTTATAAACAAAACAAAAACAAGGGTAATCCTTAGCTTTTGCATCAAACATTTTTGAGCCAATATTTTGGATCACAATGTTCTGTTTTGGCAAAAATTATTGTTACTGTTCCTTTTAAATCTTTTGCCTCCCCAGCATCTCTGGATAAATTTCAGACCCTAAAGCATCAGCATCTGGATTATTCATGGAAATGTTCAGGCTTTAAATCTGGGCTGACATTCTTCCCTTTATTCTCAACTGCACCCAGGTTGATCTCCAGAAATGTCAAAAACTAGGAGACTGATTCTGATCATCTAGAATTCAATTTCATCTTATCATTTCCTGCCTTGAGTCTGTCTGGATTCATCTTTAAAGGAAGAGATTTATGCATTCTCCTGGATTTCAAAGAGCAATGAATGAAATGTCCCTTCATACTCAATTTTTTTAATGCATGAAAATCCTCGATTTTCTGCACCTTTTCTATGTGTTAATATTTTTATGAGTGATTTACAATACTTTTACACCAGAAGCAGAATCAATATAGCAGGAATTCCTATAAAACTCCTATTTAAGAATCTCCTGGAACAGAGAGAGTTACATACTGATTCTGCTATGCCCTTAACATGACATTTAATGAAGTACACATGTATTTAGTAGGAATACTCCCATCTTGTGCTTTGGGTTTTTTTGCTATTAAAATAACAGGTTCATAATTTAAAACTCAGAAAAACCTGCAGTGATAAACATTTTTCATTATGCAACTGTGCTGCAAAAAAAGCCTCAGTAGCATCCTCCCTGTTATACGAGAAAATGTATGTGATGAGACAGATGTCCACGAGGGACTAGGCTTCTACTGTTAAACTCTAAAAGAAACTTTAAATGCTATACTTTGCCACATCAAATGTTGGAAAACATTTTTGGAACTCAGATGAATCTTTAGTTTTCCATTATGATTCATAGAAGCTAATAGGATACTTGCCTTCATTTTCTTGGCTTCTACTCCCACATTTGCATATTTTTTATTGTATTCAATATGCAAGACCTTTCTATTATTTATTTAGAAATATTTAATATTTATATATTAACATATGTCTTTTATAGGGCTAAAGAATCCACTAAAATTGTTTATACAGGGCAATACAATTCACATAGGAGAATTGTTTTCATTTATGCTATTTCCTGTCTTAAATACGAATCTAACAAAAAGTAGGAATCTGACTAATGTGAATTTGTGTTTGGGCAATGCCTCAGCTCTTTGCTCTGTTTGATGAAGTATTCAGTATTTTCACTAATTCCACTGAAACACAGGGATATTCTGCATGTAGAATGTAAGAATATAAGTATGCTGTGCTACTAGGAAATTCACCTTTCAAATCCTGAATTTCCTGGGTAGCCAAAATGTTTCTTCTATATAATTATTTGTATATTTTACTGCCAAAAACTGTTATTAAAAAAAATGTAAAGTAGCTACAATGGTGGGGAGAAAAACTATCTTTTTATATTACATAAGAGAAGCTGTCTTTTTTTCCTCAAAGGGAGGCTTGCTGTTTTGAGGACCCTCAACCAATTAATTTCTAACATCGTAAATTTTCCTCCCTTTTAAACAATAATAGTTTGAGATTTTATGTACATAAAGCACCAGTGTTCCATGAAGGTGCATGAAAAGGAATGTGTCAGGCACTTTAATTGGAAATAATGTGAGGTTTCATGCTTAGGTCAGGAAACAGCAAAGTAATTTCCACTGTAACTGTATCACATTGCCCATGTCCTCCCCAACTGGCTACTCACTTTGGGAGGTGACATGAAAGGATCTGCCAGTTGGCATGGCCCTGAGCAGGATGCTTTAGTGAGGTCCTTAGAGAATCCTGATGTTCACTCCATACTCTGTCAGCTGAAGCTCCTGAGATTTGCCTGAGAGCAGACCAGCAGCTGCACATCTTTGTATCCAGGAGTGAAAAACCTCTCTGTTTTTAATCGCGGCATTCTTGAAATTAAAATGTCAAAGTAGCACAATATACCATTAGCCTAACCAGTAACATAGGTGATTTCATTGGTAGAAGGGCTAACTAACTACTCTTTATTCTGTCCTATTAAAGAAAACCCAGTCTTCTACGTCTCTTTCTTACAGGCTACGTAATAAAGCTCAAAGACATTATTTAATACCTCACCTGCTTTATTACATGGTATTGCCTGTGGAAGAACACAAATCAGTCAAGCTCAGAAAATAAGCACTGCCATACTGCCTGGGGAGACACATAACATTTCCGCAGATGACTTGATTATCAGCAAATTAGCACCAACAGAACAAATGGCAGCAATTCAGGCATTACTGAGAGAAGGTGTTTCCAGAAAATGCCATAAATGGAGAAATAAAGGAAGTATTTGTCACCTCTGCAACCATGGCTATCTTTGAATGAAAAATGACTGGAAGGAGTTGGGAGATTAGCAGCTGAATAGCTTAAAAGCTTTAGAAACAATCATTTTTATACTGACATTTTCAAGCAGAGAATGAAGGGAACAAAGCTTGTTCCTCACAAATTCTAAGCTCACCATTATTTCATTTTCTGGTATCTGTTCCTGTGCAAAATAGTTTGTTATCAAATTCTCCTAAAGATTACTATGACAGGAAAACTTTTACTTCACATTAAAGAAATAGTGATTCAGATGTCTAATGCTAAAAATGCCAAAATTTCCCAGGTCAGATCTACATGAGGAGACAAAGAAGTTTCTACTACTTTCATCAATTGTTTTTCCCAGAAATGAAAGGGTAACTTCTTGAAAAGTGCTTACCCATGCAAGCCTTTATAAGAAAATGCTACAGCTATCTGATTTTTAATACTACCCAAATTTTAAAAAAGTCTTTAAACAATACTTACAAACAATACTTAATTATTTTAAATGGCTCATGACTGAAAGTGAATGGATGTGAATACAAAATGGAAAACGTACTAGTAAACTGACAACTATTTAAAACTTCTCTATCAATATAAACTATTTTCACTATAATCTTTCAAAGCAACTAATGCCCAACATAGTGCTCCATAATGCTCTTTCCCAGAACACACTTGTGAAGTACCTATCAACTCCCTGTTCAGTAAGAGAACCCTATAGCTCTACAGTATACCCTATTGCAGTAGACCCTACAGATGTTCTGAAGCTCATGATTTGGGGTTAGGTGACAGATGGAATGATAAATAGCTTTACAGAGCTCTTCTAACAATGCCTGTTAGAAGTGGTTAATTCTCTGAAGAGCTCTTTCCCTATCTCAACAAGCTCCTTCTTTCTCATTATCTTCCCTCTAGGCTATCAAAGTGCAATATTATATCCATGAGCGGAAGTTCAGAGAAGATTGTTAAAGTTAATTTAGATCACAGAATCACAGAATCATTGAGGCTGGAATAGACCTCCAAGATCATCAAGTCCAGCCTATGACCC
>JAVSBS010021380.1:7406-17677 GCA_033124195.1 Coracias cyanogaster
AAGCCACGTATAAAAGGTGTAGTATCATTCTGGGGTGGGGGAGGTGGGGCAATCACAAAAAAGCCCAGCTACCTCCAGCTATATCTGGAACAATCTACAGTGAATATTGGATTGCTAATGTGCCTGCCTTTCCCTGATCATTTGAGCTGTCAGTCTTGTTATACAAAACATTTAGGGCTGGGATCAAGAAAGCTTCTGAAGACCTAGGCATTCTGTCTAGGGCAACTACAAAAGCGTGGGTTTCATTTAAACAAACAACTAAAATCCTCCAAAAAAAATCAAAGGCTAAAGATATGTTTCAACTCTTGTTCTGTTGATACTCTCCTTCATCATGCTAGAAAATCCCCCAACAAACAAACATAACTTTTAAGAAGAAATAAAGACAGGTAAACAGAACCAATGTTTTGGTGCAAAAATTGAAAGATTTCATCATAATTTGCTTGAACAACAACTAACTGTTGATCATCAGCCAAAGTTACAGTAATAAATATATTATTTTAAGATTACCCTCTCACAATGTCACTGGTCAGAAATATTTATGTGACTTTGGAATCTATATTTCATTGACTTAAACCTGGCAGTTGTCTGAGAGATAGAAAAACATAATTTGCTCTCTACCAAATTATTTACTACAGAAAAGTACAGTGTGCAGGACAGCTGCACATTGTGCAATGAGTACTTTTCGCCTATGAATAAAGGGGCACACAAAGAATCTTGTTGGGATACCACAAAATGTCAACTCTTACATTCCTGCACATTTGTACAAGTGTCTTACCAATGAAAGGTTCACACCCATTCATTTTCCAAAGTTTAGTACCCAGTTCTTTTATTTCAAAACATGGATGTGACATTAGGATATCTCTTCACCACGAACCACAACTGTTTTAGTACTGCTCATTGCTAGCTGGGAAGAAAAAAAAAAACAACGACAAACCACTCCCTCCGTTTCATTTCCTATTTGACATCAGTCCGAATGGAATCTTCTACCTCTAGGATGGTCAAATACGGTTTGAGTTGCAGATATCACCTGAAACACTATTTGGAATCATCATTTCTGTAAAAACAACATGTTTTCTTTTAGATGTGCTCTAATTAATTTCTATTACCAGGAAAGTTTAAATGAAAAACAAGTTTTGGTTTGGTTTTTTTTTCACAAATCATATTTATTATATATATCATACTGATTAAAATCCCATGTTTCCAATTATATATAAAAGAACATTAAAAAAATTACATATAAACGATGGACATTTTTTCAAGGTTGTCATTTAAGGCTTTCTCTAAGACACTGCTTAGCTACTACAATTTGACTAAACCACAGCTCAGGGGGACCAACCTCTAGAACAGACCTCAAAAAGTGTTTGTGGGACGCATCAAATTCACTCTCCCAACTCCGTAACTACTTGTATTGAAAGCCCTCCAAGCTGACGTCTTTTTTTCCTTTAGTCATATTTTTTCCTTATTTTCAAGAAATGCAGCCTTCAGATGTACAGCAATATGTTGTAGCAACACATATTACTCCCTTGTCAATTCTTCAAGCACTCTTCTTTGTCAGCTTGGATCAGGTCTGTCATCCTTTCAAAAGTTCTGTTAAACATATTCCTACTTACTACCTAGAAAATTAACTTAAAGTCTTCTCACTCTTTCATGATTTTGAAAAGTCGTTACTAGATTTTGCTTTGAAAGCAATAACTGCCTGATGATAAGTAAGTCTCAAAACTGTCATAAATGCTGAAGGTAATTTAGAATTCTAAATGGCAGATTCTTCTGTAGTTTTACTATCACATGCAGCATCTGAAAAAATTATTCAGTAAAAGGTCATGACTCAAGTTGAATGAATGTGATTATATAATCATCAATAATTGATGATTTGCAATGTTTCTCTTTTTACAGACTAACAATCCTTGTGATTTGTTTTCTTGGCTTGTGCTCAGACTACAGAATTTCTTACAGGTACTGTGGTCAATCACGCTACATGATCTTGACTAACTTATGAATTTCTGCCTTAAGAAGGGTTAGATTTCCTGTGAAGGCTACTCTTCCTGGACAGCCTAACCTTACTTCTCAATATATTAGAATTAGAGCTGCATGAACAAGCAGGAAACTGAAGGCAGGCATTGCTCACATCCAGGCCTATTTCCCTTCCCTTTGGTTTCTGCTTCCGACATATACAATCACAATTGAGGTGATGTTGTAAACTGTTTTACTGATCTGATGCCGAAATGCATCAGTGGACTCAGATTACAATAACTTTTGGCATAAGAGGGAACGAAGGTACTAGAGAGACAGAAAATGCAGCACAGGTTTTCAACTGTTTAATCCATCTTTTATGTGAAGACAAGCATCTCCAAAATCTACAACCTCCGCAAGCAGCTTAGGAGGTAAGTGAAGACATAAGATGTGACTGAAAAAGGACAGTGCATTCACTCATTTTTCCCCACAGTTTACCAGACTGGTGACCTTTCTGAGAAAAATAGTCTTACAGTGCAACTGCTCAACAATTCTCTCTCTGATCTGATTTCATTACAGTCCTTTAAATTCTTGTTCAAGATGTGTATTTAATGGAAAAATAGCCTTATAAGTGTGATGGAAAAAAGAAAAAGAAATATTACATCACTAAGTAACAATTTCCTTAGGCTTAAATATCTCTGAGTTAAAAGACAATTTTTAGAAAATCCTGATTTAAGGTGAGTTACTGAAGAGCAAGATGCCCTAGATTAATACAAGTCTAACCTACTCAGCTGTAATTCTGTCTTGATCAAATTAAGTTACAGATATCAAAGCTTTATGAAAACATTTTTTTCATATTTCTAACACTGGTATTTAAAAATAGATTGCACTGTGTTGGTATCCTCTTTCCAGAATACTAAATGTGCTACCAAACTAGAAGAAAAAGGAAAAATGCTAGTAACTGCAGGCAATTGCAAGAACTGATCAAATAAAAAACAATGCTTTCCTAAAGCATTTCCACACGTTTTAATACCTTCATGAATATTGGAGCCACTTCCTGTAGACAACAGTAAAATCAATATTGAAAAATTCAGCTTTTTTAACCAACTACGTAGAAGTCCTTAAACAAAAAGAGAAAACAAACAACACCTTTGTGATATTTTGTATGAATATCAAGTACTTGCCCGAAGAGTGTTCTATTTAAAAAAATCCTCTTTCTTGTTGAACTGAGATTTAGGAAAGAAGATTGTCTGCATAATTAATTTAAAAACTATTAAAACCTCCTCTTGCACAGTACACTCAGTTTATTTTAGCAAAAACAAGAACATTTTCATAAAAACAAAATCTTTGAATACAACCTTAAACTTCAGGAACTTTTTCTAAAGAAGTCACTTCAGTGAATAGAAGTTGAAACAAAAAGGGAAAACTTAATTTCTTAATTTATACATAAACATTTCTGTATAAATAAGACAGGGTGGACACATTATGAAAATTGAGATTTACATATATGTTGAGATTTATAGCTTTTAATCTACTTTCAATGTCTATTTTAAAATCATCCAGTTTTCTGTGGGACAGATTTCTATTCCAACAGCTTAACATAGCTTTAAGCACATAGATAAATTTCAGTGAAAGAGATAACCCTGTCTCCTTCATATCAATACCATTATTTTGTCTTCAAGAGGCATTTACAATTCATTGGTTCATATGTGCTAAAAATGTGCTTTTTTTGCTCACCACGGATAAAGCCATTCTCACCCAGAATTTGAGAGGCTGTATTAGCTCTCCTTTTCCAGTAAACTGAAGAAAAAGGTGAGCAAAAATAGATTTTAACATTGTACCTAGAAGGACAGAGCATGAGTGTATTTTAATTTGAAGCTTCCCCTGTTACTTTCACATGAATAATTTGATATTTTAACCAGCAAGAATCTAAATATTGCTGCATCCGGATAGAAAGAAACAAAAATCTATCGACAATGCATAGTCCTGTGTTGAATTGCACTTGTCTATAGAGTATTGTGTCAACTGGCAAAGTAACACCTCTGTCTTCCTATATCTTGGTAAGTTGTTCAATTAAATAAAAACAGGGAACTACAGCTTGAGTCCAATATACAGAATACCAAAAAAGATTATTTTAAGGCAGTGTTCTGCCTACACAAAGTACACCTCCTGGGCAAGATTATGCAAAGAGACAAACTATGCATTAGTAGTACATGATATAGTAAGTCAGTTTAATCACTAACCTTTGGCCAATTCTTTCCTTAATTTCAAAATAGCATCAATATCACAGTCAGCAGCAGCGTATGCATGAGGTATAGTAGTTTTAGATTCTGTTAATCGTTTAGCAATAACTCTTCGGATGTTGCTAGCTGGGATTTCTGTGTACGTGCCCTGAAAGAAATCATACGCTATGTATTAAACATATTAAGAGAGCAAACATACCTCCTCTTTGCTGAAAAAGGACTCCTGCATTTATGCATTATCATCACTGACTCCTGCTCACTTTAAATATCCCCTAGATCTCAAGAAATGATATATTTCAACTACTGAAATTAATATCTTTAAGACTATTGAGTGTTCTCATCAACACAACAGGTTCTACAGAAGTTTCACCTTACAGTATAGAATTAATCCTACTATTCTAGCAGACTGCTTGAAAAAAAAACCACCAACCTTCCAAATATTCAGGCATTACTTCTCAGCCAAGCTATAAAAAGCACTATTCCATGTGCCAGACCTGGCATATTAATCAGAATATGTTTTGTTCCACTTAAATCATAATATAATATTTCCTCAGGAAGCTACTCTTTTCAGTTGCTTAAGTGGTTTCTTAAGACAGGCTTTACTGTGTATCTTTTTTGTTACTCTTCTCTCTCCTTCCTGATATATTCAGTAATGTTTCAACAGAGTAGTTTTCCCAACTTCTGCATAGAGGCAAGTCAGCTTTCAAGGAATCTCTTGAAATATCAGTGACTACAGAACACAAGAAAATAAGCCATTCTGTAAAAAAATTATTTTGTGTACCTAATCTATAGCATATACCCTACATACTAAGTAGTACTCAACACAAAACGAATTGCAATATTTATGTTCTGGTACAATCATATAAACTTTTCTTTTTCCTGTAATGGAAAAATATATAAGTTTGGTTTGATCTTTCTGTGCTTTGTCTGGCTCTTTGTAAAGTGAAAATAAAAAGCATTTTCTGAATATTATGAACTGTAGCTACATCGTGAACTTCAGCCTCTAAAGATACTTCAAACTTAGTTCTGTTTGTTATCCCTCTCCCGTGTTTTTCCCCAAAACTTTTCAGTTCCTACTAATGTGCATTTTAGCATGGGCATTTACTCTTTAAATAAATAATTTCTGGTATTTTAACATTTCAAATTGATTTAGGAACTGTATTCAAGTGCTAGAGTTTGCAACATTACTCTTCAAAGCAACGACTAAGCCCTTTCCTTCCTTGCATCTTGACAACTGATCAATGGACATTTACAAACACTTATACCTCAGCTAAAGCAAACGAATGAACCACATTAAAATAAATTAGGACTCAAGTTTCTCTGAGCCTGGAAATACAAACTGACATATGGCTCCTGCAGGGATTGAGGGAAAAGGTGCACTGTTATTTCAAAAATAGTGGCATCTTCTTGTTTGGGGACTGAAATAAAACTGCTGCCTCTCTGACTTTCCCTTTTCCAAGGCTTGCAATGTAAATTTTTTCTTGGCTTCCATTTGCAAGTTACACAAAGTAGTGTGCACACCATAACCTTGAGAGCTCTGCAGTAGTGTGCACACCATAACCTTGAGAGCTCTGCAGTTGGAATTACGCAGCTCTAGGATCACTCAAACATACCAAAAACTTGCAAACAAAAATAAAAACATTGCAAACAAACTATAAATTGGGCTTGGCATCTGGATGGCCTTAGTTTCCTTTCTGTCTCCAGTTCTGGAAATCACACGGTAACATTTAGCTGTAGCAATGTTGAGGACTTAACAGAAGTGTTACCAGTGCAGCAGGTTGTCCTGGTGTAGAAACTGGTGGAACTGATGGCCTTGAATAAGTTGAAGTCACATCTGTTGCTTGCAAAGCAGAAAGCACTGCAGTAGGCTGGGGAGGAGCTGGAGAAACCACAGGTTTCAATTCACTGGGTTTGCCCTTCTGCTGCTCTTGCAGAAGTCTGAGAGCATCCCTGGTGGTTAAACACAATAAAATACTAACAACAAAGAAACGATTTCAAAAATTCCAAGTATTACTATTCCATCTGTTATTTTAATTAGCCACTTCTGCACATTCAAATTTGTTGTCAAACCAAACATTAAGAAGGTTATCACTATTAACCGATAGGAGTTTTGTCTCTTCTGTGATACCTTTTTAGTAAATTCTCATTAACTTCTGTGAATAAAAGTGCTTGAATATGCAGTAACAAAAAACATTTGTGTTAGAGAAGCATAATATTCATCAGCACTAATTTTGAATGTAAAAGAAAGTTGTGGTAAACGGACCCACGACAAAAGTGCACTAACAATTCTTCTAAACAAGATTTAGACTATAAAGTCTCAAATAAAAGCTGTTTCATCTGTTATATCTGTAATGACTTTCATTTAATTACTGTTCACAGAAAACTGAGTAGTACATTTATCATTAATTTCTCTGTATCTTTCTGACATAAATATGCACAAACAGGTGTAGACAGAATACGAGTCCATACTTCATAAGCAATTTGAAAGATAGCACCACACTAAAGAACCAAAGCCAAAACCAGATTAACATCAGGTGTAGTCAAACCTCTTCTACTTTATAAGCAACCTCCCAAGGTCTTTATAATGATATTGCTACCACCACAAAAATTCCTTCTTGTGGGCACATTATGACAGACATAAGTAAACTCCCACCTTTAAGCTGTAATACTACATCCATCCTAGGTGTGTTGTTTTTATAAAGCAACATGCTAAAGACTAGCACCTATGTGGCTAAACATAAAAGACTGCACCAACACCACCACAGCCAATTGTGAGGTACATAAACTACAGTACAATTTGAAGTTTCAACTGCACCTATTCTAACAACTTGTTAAAAGAGCTAGATCTGATTACAAAAGTCTGTATCATATAACCTAGATAAACCTCTATCACTTCACAAAGACACCACCACAGCATGCAAACAAGGGTTTGTGTACATTAATTTTTATTACATAAACTGGCAGAGGAAATGAAAATTAAATTTAAAAATCAGAGTACTTACAATCATACCAAGGCTTCAAAACATTAGCCATAAACAGTATTCAGCAAAGCTGTAGATTGGATTACTGCTTGAGTGTGAATCTGTTCTTGAGTGAGTCAACAGTTCATGTGTTAAATTTTTGTAGAAAGGATAAAAATGTGAACTGAAAACTGAAAAGCTCTGTATGTTCTGTATAATGCCTTTTACTGATTGCCGACTTGCTTCACTTACTTTTACCTTCAGTATGTACAAATGGTACTAAAAATAAGAAGAATGACTGAGCTCAAGATGTAAATTTGTCATTATTAAAGTTGTTACCCGTTTTCCCAAATTAACATGTTAGCCAAAATTTGTTTTTAAGATAAATGTTCAATATTTTACATAACTATATCAGGGTAAAATATTGCCAAAATTGAGTTCATTTTTAGATTAGAAGATTCATGAGATTGAAACTCATGTGCGAGCATAAGATATAAATACATGTAAAGTGTATATATATATATGTGAATCATAGTTCATATATATTTATTATATAAATATTTGTTATACACATAGAAATAGTTTCACCACCACCAATTCCACAATTTAACTAAGCATGAGCCCTGTTTAATAATGAAATTCAGAATGTAAAAGTGAACAGTGAACTTGCAACACTCCCTCAAAGAAGCAATCACTGGTCTAGCTAGAAAAAGGACCAGAACTCCCCTGGCTATAAAGCATGACATGTATTTTAACAGTAATCTCAAGACAGCAATTGCAATATTTCCCTGAATATCTGTAGCAGATCTCTACAAAAACCTGCAAACATTTAATTTCAAACTAAACACAATAACAGAGCCTGTAGGCATCTGAAAGATTAACACTATTTCAAAAGAATAGTTCAAACACCCCGTCTGCATCTTACAATGACACTTCAAAGTCAAATCTTTTTTATGAAAGAAAGAAATTTTGAAAGATTTTATTAGATAATTCTCATAGCCACAGAAGAATCTTTGCTACATCTCCATGACAACTAGGGGATGCTAATTAGGTAGCTCAAAGTTCTATAGGACTTCCACCTGCCATAGCCTATTACACACCATAAATTACCACTTACATAATTAAGAAAAATCTATCACTGATAATTTGCTGTTACATAGAATATCATATCTATTCAACTCCTTATTTTATTTCAATTCAAATACCATAGGAAAAACAGTTTTGAAAAAACAGCAGGCTTCCACTGTCTCCTTCTCCGGGTTCAATTTCAAGTTACACTGACGTGGTTGTCTTTGAATGGAACTAAAACTACAACAGCTAACAAGGTCTGTGTAGGTGAATGATGGCATTTGTCAAAAGGAGTAGTTTTACTGAGAACAAAAATAACTATTACTGCAAAAATTCTCATCTCCAGCAACATGATAATGTGAAGATAACAGACCATTTCAAGGCTCAGGGCTCTGGATCTACCGTTTTTATAACAACACTTTTTGTACACAAGTTCCTCACTACAAGGCTCAAGTGTCAATCACTACATCAGAAAACCGAAAAACTATAGTAAGCTACTAGAAGTCAGATCTGTGGTGGTTTGGACCCTGCCAGAGCCTGAGCACCATGTGCTGCTGCCACCCCAACCGCCACCCCCCTAGGCGGGAAGGAAAAAAAGGGAAAGTGCAAACCCCAGGGTTGAGATAAGGAGAATTTAATACGATAATGCACAAGAAACAACCAGAACAACACCGGCAACAACAGCAGTGAAAAACAAGGTACAAAAGAAGGGATACAGAGCGCACAGACTGGTGGGGTGGACCCGAGCGCACGTACCCTCACCCAGCAGCAGCACTGTAGGGCATGATGTCAGCATGGTATGGAATAGCCTGGCTGTGGCTCTCTCCTAGCTCCTGCTGAAAATTAACCCTGTCCTGGACAAACGAGGACATTATCCACCCCTTATTCTATACCATCTACATCATGCCCTGTAGCCATTTAACAATCAGCAAAATACAATATAGTTCACTGGCTGTTCTCTTTGAAAATTAAGTCCTCCTGAGGCACACACCGGACTTCTCCATCCTCTTGCATCACCCACCAAGTGCACTCAGGTCCCTAAGCAAAGGCAATCCCAGGGATAGGTTTGCCTTTGCCTGAGGCAGGACTGACCCACACCATTTTTTCCCAAAACATTCCACATGTGTATTACAGGGACTTTATCCCTGTCTACAGCACGTGGAAGTTTTGAATGGCAGGGCCAGCTCGACTGACAGATCCTCTTGCATTGACCAACCAGGTGGCCTTTGCCAGATGCATGTCCCTGTTTTTGAAGGATCCACCCCCCATTGCCTTCAGTGTAGTAACAGTTCATTGTACCATTCAGTTTTCCTGGAGGATGGTGTGTGGTAAGGGATGTGATAGAGCCACTCGATGCCGTGCTCTTCTGCCCAGGCTGCTATGAGGTTGTTCCAGAAATGAGTCCTGTTGTCTGACTCGATTCTCTCTGGGATGCCGTGTCACCACAGGACTTGCTTCTCCAGGCCAAGGATGGTGTTCCAGGCAGTTATGTGAGACACTGGATACGTTTCCAGTCACCCTGTGGTTGCTTCCACTATTGTAAGCATGTGGCACTTGCCTTGGCGGGTCTGTGGCAGTGTGATGTAGTCAATCTGCCAGGCCTCTCTGTATTTATATGTCAACCACCGTCCTCCGTACCACTGGGGCTTTAATCACTTAGCTTGCTTGATTGAAGCACATATTTCACACTTGTGTATGACCTCTGCGATAGTTTCTATGGTCAGGTCCACCCCTCAATCTCAAGCCCATCTATATGTTGCATCCCTTCCTTGGTGACCCGAGGTCTCATGGGCCCACCAGGCAAGAAATAATTCACCCTTGTGCTGCCAGTCCAAATCCACCTGGGCTACTCTGATCTTAGCAGCGTGGTCCACCTGCTGGTTTTTCCGGTGTTCTTCAGTGGCCCGACTGTTGGGTACATGAGCATCCACATGGCGCACTCTCACAACTAGGTTCTCCACCCGAGCCACAACATCCTGCCATAGTCCAGCGGCCCAGATGGGTTTCCCTCTGCGCTGCCAGTTGTTCTGCTTCCACTGCTGCAGCCACC
>JAVSBS010021380.1:17777-30560 GCA_033124195.1 Coracias cyanogaster
TTCTCCAGTGCAGTGTGGATCAGTCCATGGCAAATGGTGGAGCTGTGTTTCCACCCCTGGGGCAATCGATTCCAGGTATACTGGGTGCCCCTCCAAGGGAACACAAACTGCGGCCTGCACTCTGGTGTGATAGGAATGGAAAAAAATGCATTAGTGATATCAACTGTGGCATACCACTTGGTCGGCAAAAAGCTGTGGTGCCACAGTCCCTGCTGGGAGCCGAGCCATGTGGCCACTGCTCGCCCAGCACCGGGCGTGGAAGGGAGATAGAGAAAACACAGAGCCAGGATTGAGATAAGGAGAATTTAATACAATGATGCACAAGGAACAATCGCAGTAACAACAGCAATGACAACAGTGA
Organism: Coracias cyanogaster; assembly: GCA_033124195.1. Classification (NCBI taxonomy): domain Eukaryota; kingdom Metazoa; phylum Chordata; class Aves; order Coraciiformes; family Coraciidae; genus Coracias; species Coracias cyanogaster. Next base: position 18,139 of record JAVSBS010021380.1, read on the forward strand.
GAAAAACAATGTACAAAACAAGTGACACCATTCAGGTAAACCGAGGGAGCGGAGCCAAGCCAACTGGCCACAATCGCTTGAGGGGGCATGATGTCAGTATGGTATGAAATATCCCAGCCACACCAAATTAACCCTGTCCTGGCCGAACCAGGACAACGTTTTTCAAACTTAACTAAGCCATTTTCCCACAGGAAAGCCTGGAACAAAATGCTGGGTTTCTAAGTAAGTTGACTTTTTCCAAGTTCATGGAGATAGCTCTAGGTTACAATGAAGAAATAAGGCAATATGAGGTTGTAGCTTTACTGAAATATCTACATACTCTTTAGTGAAGATTCCTCGAGGGCCAGAAGGTGTAACATTGCTTGGGTCTAGTCCATGCGTCTCCAGAATATTGCGAGCTGCAGGACTTAAGCGAACCCTAAAGAAATGAGGAGCAAATGAACTGTTTAAACAGTAAGATTAACTTATGTCCTGTAACATACATCTAGCGAAACTACACAGTGTATACTCTATTTCAGAAGCAACAGGTGGGGGAAAAAGACAGAGCTCTGTACAATGGCTGTGATCCTAACACTGAAGTCAGACTGTGCCTCTTCACCAAGCTTTAATGCGAGGTTGAATTTAAAAACGTAATAATGACCTTAAAGGGATGAAAGTAAAGAGTGGAAAACTCATCTCTGAACTTTCCTCTTACAGCAGCAATGCAATATACCCGCAGATTCTTCTGAAAAACGGTCATCAGTGATGAAAGAAATACACTTTTTAAGACTAGCTTGTTATACCAACATTAAAAAAATTGAATTTTGGATGCTCAGACAAGATAGTTGTTTATCTCTATTATTAATTTCGCTAGCTGTATAACACTGTCTTTGACCTAGCTTCAATTTTATTTTATAGGACTTATGTAATGAAATGGCTACTTTACTGAAAGCAAAAGCCGTATAGATGTATTTGTATAATTTTGTAACTGCCTTAGAATGCTAAATATTAAGCCCTTCCACTGAAACATTTTCATCAGCATATACCCAAGATATAACATAATACTAGTAAACTTGTACCTGTCAGGTACAGGTTTGACCTAGATGGGGTATGCTCAATCGTAATTTCTGCCTGGAAACAGAAACACTGATCAACTACAAAGCACAGAACATAGCTACAGAACATCTAGTGCACCTCAGCATCACTTGCTTTCTGGAATGAGAAGAACAACATGTAGAGAAAAGATTTCAGAATTCTTAGGTACAAAATAAGCAACAATTTCAGAAATGAATACACAGTTTGAGTGTTTCCACAAAATCTCCAATTCATTGTTTCCTAAAGGAGAACATATTTGCACCACATTTAAATTTATGAACTGGTCATAAGCCTTTGCCAAAAAAAGCATGTCATAAACGATCGCTTGATTCCAAATATACTGATGCATCTTCAATTAAGAGTTGCAGTGAAACAGATGCACTTCTGATGTTCCTTGGTACTAAATAGTAAGACTTAATCCTTTCAAGTATCCTCTCCTTGAGTTGTCCTTCTACTACAGGTAATGTTTGGGCAATGACCTCAATTAGTTGTCTTCTACTTGTATAAGCAGAGCCTAAATGCTAACAGTAAAAGTAAACACAGTAAACGAGACACAAAAGGTAATAAGGTTTGGAGGTAGGCTGGGGTGGAGGGGAAGGAATCATAAACCTCTCCCACAAATTAAAAGAAAACCCCCCAAAACAACAAAACCTTAATAGTTTGCATAGAACATGCTACCAAAATTAGTTTCCAATTCTTTTCTTTAATAGGCTGTAATTTTACAGCTTTTGTGCTAATACAATTCACTCCAAGTAAGGAGTGATACCTCCAAATAAAGTATGTCCTGTGACACAAACTAGTGATTTACAGATTACTGTTACCTAACACTGTGGGGTTAATTTACTCCCCCTCCGAGATATCTGCAATGCTTAGAATACCCTAGCAGATCAAAATAAAATGAATAATTTTTTTTCTAATATAAAAAATGCAAGAGCTTCAACTGTTTTGGAGTGTGCCCTTTGTCTATTTTTTAATTCTAAAAAAAAAAAATAATCAGAAAACCAGTTACAGGTAAACTGAGCTTCTGATGCAGAAGCATCATAATCCATTGTATATAAACACAACTTCTCCCTAATCTAAGCTTAGAATCCTTCACAAAGCAATTGTATGTCAAAATAAAAGAACATCCACAGAAGGTGTTCTAATAAAACTATGTTGTTTGAATTGACTTACTGGGCTTACAAGCAAAGGGCAAGCAAGCTTTATTACTTCACATACACGGAAACACTATCTTGAACTAACAGCTTAATAATAGGTTAAAAGGGACAAAAGATTCTTCTTCCTTCAGCTCTACTGATCTAACTAAGGGTTCATTTTCAGAACAAAGGAACTTACTGCAGTTTTCCAGGTTGATGTTGCAGTTTAGGAGGGGCTGAAACTGAAGGACCTGTAGTAGCTGAGGGAAGCGCAACTGCTGGTGGAGCCAGTGAAGATGGATCACTAGCATCAGCTGGTATTTCAACTTGCTTCCAGTCCTGTCCTTCCTCTACCAACAGAGCAATTAGTGAGCCCAAGCGTACATTTTTGCTTCCTTCTTCCACCTAAATTTAAGGCAATGAGAACATTAAGTCACATATTGTGCTGTCTAGACTAATATGATTACAAATTGTAGATGTGACAACTTCAGGCACATTAATGACATTTCATCCAGAAAATACACCCCATTTTACTCCTACTATGAATAAAATGACTCATGACTGGAATTAATTACCGTTGCTATTATAAGGTGAGGAATATTAACTTATGCCTCAAAATCCCATACATCTAAAGATGGCATTCAAAAATCAAAGCAAGCAAGTTACAGACTACTGAGTACCTCCAAGAATAAAGTCACATTAGCCACTGAAAACAAATGCAGGTGCCTAATTCTTGAAACAGAGCCTGAAAATTTTGCTGGACACACTGAGCAGATATACTCTTCGGTACCTACTCTATATCTAGCAGTCTTACTTTTTAAAACAAAAGCTTGTAAATTCAGAAGCTAAGGGAACAAAAAGAGACCAACACTCCCCAACAACAGTGTCCCATTACTTCTTTTTGAAAAAGATAACATTTGCTTTCCTCTAAGTCTGCCTATTTTAATGTAACTGATACCAAATAACAAGGCCGTCCACCGAGAAAGCAATAGCACTATTATCTATTCAATGCTTCACAGACCATCTGAACAGAATCCAACATAAATATAATCTAACTTGATCGGATAATTCCATGATAAGGCAAATCTATTCTAGATGTTTCTTTTAAGACAAAAAAGATATCAGTATCACAGTCAAAATATCTCTTTGATGCTTTGGCAGATAAAAGTCATGGCAGTCATATTAAGAACCTAATGAAGGGCTTCTCTGAGAGCATCTGAAACAGCTGCAGAAGTGCAACTCTTTGGGTTCTCAAAAGCAATAACATTTCCAGTGCATCAGGCCAAATGTAAAGACAGACCTTTAGGACTAAATGTAGTCAAATATAACTTAAGACTGTACCATCCCAAATAAGAATTGATTTCCTAACAAAGGAAATGGATATTTCCACCACAAAGCCATACTGCACATACATTTGCCACAGAGTTGATATATATCTGCAATGCTGAAACTTTACCCAAGAAAACACAAATCAGTATTCATTTGAAAAGTTCAAAGACACACACAAAAATAAAGTATCAGGTATCACACTGTTCTTACTGCCTTAATTGGGTTTTCTAGGCACTTAAACACTAATAAATAAAAAACCAGAATGCTGTGAAGATTGTACTAGGCAGATGCAAATGCTAGAAAATGACTACTCAGATATGACTGTTGTCGGCACACTTAACTCCAGTGACAGAATGTATTAGATTTCACAGCATTACCCAGCTCCCTCCCTAGAAGGGCCAACACTAGACTTAAGAAGGAATAGCAAAAGGCAATTTTAATTAATTGATTAGTTTAATTAATTAGTTATTCACTCTAAGAAATTCACAGCATTATCATACTTAGCACTGAACAAGGTATGTTTATCAGCGTAGTACTCAGATGTTTGATTCATACCAATGATGATGCAAGCCACATTATGTCCCCCAAGTTCAAACTACTCCCCTTAACCTATTAACATGCAGCAGTTCTTTTTTTTCCCCAAAAAAATAAGAATAAACCACTTTTTTTGGCAGGTCTTCTATGTGCAAATGCTTGCACATACAACAGAGAACACCTATTTTTATAAGTACTCAACATATTGTAACTGAATAGATCAAGAAGCACTGTGACGTGCTTGTGCTAGCAAATCCTTAACAAAATTTCGGGGTCAGAGTGCTTTAATGGTGCTATGATAACACACGCAGAAATCCAACAGGGATGGTTGAGCCTTCAGAAGTGTAATACTTATACTAGTTAGGCTTTGTTTATAACCCAGCATTGTATGAGCACTCAAAGCCATCAATGCTGCCAAATATCCCTCTTTGGAGCAAGCCAATTGTAACTTTTCTCATGTTCCCCACTCCAAGACAAGTTATGCGAAAGCTACAGCGTTCCTTGTTTCTCAATAGAAGTTTTCAGCCCAGGTGACTGCTGAGTTTATACTTGTAAAAGTGTACACGTATTTTTTTAAAAAACCCTTGTTTTTAAGAACACAACCTTTGCAGCAGGCTCAGAACTAGAATAAGACAAATTGTTTTAACCTCCCGGATTTTTGAGTCACTTCCACATTTTCATAATTCACAATACTAGAAAACCTCTCTGCATAAACCTCAATGAACTCCTGAATCTCAGATGTAGAAAGATTAAATCAGTAGCTTCTTAATACTTCTATTGCTGTATGTATGCATAGCCAAGAAGAGTAAAAAAGATCCTAAATTTGCTGACAAACCAACGAAGCACAAGTGAGCCATGAGAGAGATAAAAAATAGGAGAAGATTAAATGCATGGAGGAATAAAGTTCCTTTGGAGTTGTTGCCACTGCAGCACAGTGCTTTAGTCACTAACACACATACACAAAAGCAGATGTTTATTTCCTACACTGGAAAGAAAGGTGGACAGAACTTAAGCTGTCTGACTCTGCAGTGGCAGTTTTATACAAAGCAGTCCCAATTCATACCAATTCTCATTTAGATCATGAACGAGAAAATGGTAATGATACTAATTTCAGCTCTTAATCATTCATCATCTGGTTTTGGTCTAAATTAAACTAAGTATTTTAGACAATAAAAATCAGTGCTAATTTAAGAAGCAACTCTGCTGAAAGAATAATCACCATTCCAAAATTACTCTTCTAATACTTTCATTCAGTTATTTGATCTTTTACTGCATTTTACACTGAATCAGATGTGCTCATTAAGAGACCTATTCAGACAGAAAAGGAATATATATCTATTTTACTGTTAATCTGCTCCTTCTTAAATCACACACATGACATAGTCAAGAAAAAACAAGAAGGGTTACAGAAGTTGAATTCATTTAATCTAATGAATCTTTGAAGGCAAAACCCCAAAGTGTTAGGCAGACAGTCCATTTATTTGTCTCAGTCTTCCATACTGAACTCAGTCAAGATGGTGCAGAATTGTAGTTGACCACAAAGAACATATTCTTTAAATTTATTTAGTCAAAGTTCTTCCAATTCGCCCTATTTAATTATCGTGGAAGGATGGAAGAAATAGCTGCAATAGTCTGCCAGCATGGAAATGGGACTGTTCAGAAAATTTCAAAGAGTGAGAAGTTTGGGAGAGAAAAGCATAGGAAATAAAGAAACAAAATTTTAATCCTCCCAAGCAAATCACAATGATGGCATCTTGTGAGGGTAAGAAACACAGACTTTAATTTACACATGTTCTTTTCTTTCAAATGAGGCACTGACTATCCTATAAGCACCATGAAAATTTGGAAAACGTGGTTTAGATCATGAAGTATATTACAGATTTGTTAATGATTTTCACACAGAAGAACAGCAAAAGACCATTACTTCATTGCTGAAAAATCAAACACTCAATCAGTACAATTTCTGTATATGTATCACTTAGTCTTTAATAAAATGCTCACTTGTATTTCTTCCACTTTCTATGAAGCTTTATCAAGACTGTACAAAAAGATGGAGTTTTGTCTCTATGATATTCCTGCTTCATCATTTTTGCAGCCTTTCACTTAATGGTTGTTTTTTGTTTGGTTGTTTTTTTATGATACAAAGAGATATATAAGGAAGAAGGCAAAGAACTCAAAGGGAAGTATCAAGGACAACTGAATCTTATCCTGAAGAAATGAAATTTATTTATTTCTGTTACCAAGTTCCCACAAAAAAACAAGGGCAAGTAATTTAAAACCAGACTTTTCATATGAACATTAATGATTGTAGTCATTTAGTAAAAACCCCGTTGGGAGCTGTGCCGCGCAGCTCTGCCGTGTGGCCGGTCCACTGCCTCCCACCCCCTCCCCCCCTGCCGCAGACACGGACAGGGAAAGAAAAAAAAACGGTTTTAAAATGCCCTTTTGAGTTGAGACAAGGAAGGTTTAATATAAAAACACATAAGAAACTTCTGTAGCAACAATATTAAGAAAAAAAAAGGTAATACACAGAAAAAGGCAATACCAGAGATGAAGAGACGAACCGAATACACACACGTGCTCACTCTCAAAACACTGAACTGAATGAACTGCCCTCCCCCCGGAAGTAGCCTCCAGGGCAGGACGTCATCATGGTATTGAATAGCTGCATCAAATTAACCCTGTTCTGTCCGAACCAGGACAATGGTATATTCTTTGTATCTCGAATGCAGGAGTTGAAAGCCTGCTGTACAAGTTAAGTATGAAAATGGTAGTTGAAGCTACAACAGTATTTTAAGTACAAAGCTCAACTAAGACACAAGTCCTCTACATTCACCTTACATGGTGGTAAAAGAGTGGCACCACACAGCTACACATGCATCCTCTGCACCTAATCATGTTGGGTTGCACTTAAGTAAAGACAAATATCCATGCCCACAACATGGTGTTCATATCATGCCAGGTTCAACAGCACTTTGTAAATGCAATTGGTTGGCCAAGCAACGACCAGTTATGCAAGGGTAAGGTGCCAGAGAAACGCAAACATTACAATGCTGGAAAACCAAGTTATCAGGCAGTGCTTCTAGGCACAAAGGATACTTTGACAGAAAGAGTACAAGCTAAATTAATAGTCCTGGAAGAAGCTGCACAGTGATTTATAATTTTTTAATTATCCTGTGGTTCAAACATTACAAAGTGTTTCATAACTTTTCTCAGAGAGAGTAGCTCAAAGGTAGAATGTTTTAAGTGTGGTACAAAGATCTTTATATATCTGTATACACATTAAAACTGATAAATATTATGCTGCAGAATCTTGTATTCCCATTTAGCTACCTATTAGACTGCCCAGCTAAATTTTCTACAAATGTAATTGAGCAAGTTGCTTTCTTAATTGAACCGCAAATTAATTGCAAAATCATATTTAAGATTATCCATGTTGATCTACCCAATTTCTAAAATGGAAAAAGAAAAGATACCAGTGTTCTTCATGGAAGTGCTAGAGGCTAGCTGACAGTTTAAGCCTTCACAGAACAAGAGAACTCCACAGATTTAGACATTGTTCAGGGAAAATTTTAGAAAGAACAGTGAACATTGTAAGACAGAAAACCCTTTCCCTTTTTTTTAATATACAATTAATAACAACTTTCATTCCTCTCTCTAAAGATAAACTCTAAAATACATTTTCCATTTTACATATTTAATGGACAAGAAAAAATAGACTCCTTTAATTTTTAAGCATCAAATGTGATCTTTCAGAAAATGAAATTTTTACTTTTGCACAGAAGCAATCAGAATTACAGCCCCACTCTTCTAAATTCTGATGAGAATTAACATCCAGTCATTTTGAAGAAACATTTTTCAGAAATACTAGAAAAGGGGAGGAAGATAAAGGAAAAGATACAGAATTTCACTTATCTTTTTAGAATACTGTAAAGAATGCTATAAAGAATAGCACAAGACCTGCAAACAGACCTTAAGCAATGCAGGGTTAGAACGAAGTCCTTCATCCTGATCTCTGTAATCCACTTGTTACTGCTTCCATCTTGGTACAGAACAGGATTTAAAGCCAAATGTAAGCAAGCAAGCAAAACAAACTGAGTATTATCTCTGTTAAATATGTACATACACACAAAACTCTAATGTGCAGAGAACTTCACATTCATCCCAGTTCTTATTCTTCATATTAAGTCTAATCAATCTAGTTTTAAGAATACAGCAAATTAATAATTCTAAGAATTGTCCTGTGTCAGTCTCTTTTGAACAAAGTTCCATCTTCAATAGTCAGCATAAGACAAAGTAGCGTGGAGATCACACATCCTTGGTAAAGTATCATCCAAAACTCCATATTCCAGCTGAGTTATAGAAAAACAAGTTACAGTGTAAGAAATGTCATAAAATACAGTATTTCATGGAAATAATTCACAAGACGTAAAACATACAAAACAACATCATTTAATCAGGTTGACTGAAAATCCATTAAACATACATAGTAGTCTGGTACATGTATGAAATAGAGCAATTATTTCCCATTAGGAATGCAACTAAGTGCATCATCCTGAAAGCCAAGCAGAAATAAATTTAGCTATCTAAACTACTGTTTGTGGTAATATGCTGAACAACAATCTGAAGAGAAGGTGTATCATCCTACTGAGAAAGACAGAATCCCTACCAGTATTTTAGCCAATATGCCATCATCACTTGATTCCATGGTAACCACCGCTTTGTCTGTTTCAATTTCACACAATGCATCTCCCGTACTCACTGTTTCACCTGTAAAATACAACAGTACTTCAGAATATTTAGCCTAAACTTCTTTTCAGATCTATTTAACCATGAAAGATATTTATCCATATAACACAGCCATTTCACATTCTTTAATATATTCTATAGCTACTTGATCCCCCCACTGTATAGGGTGGTATATCAAACTGTATGTTTCATTTTCAAATAAAACCACTAAGATTGAGAGACAAACTGCAGCAGCAGAACTTTTAACATATTCTAAATACTGATATTTACAGCAGGTTTTCCAAGAGGAAGTATATACACAATGAAATTTCTTTCCAGAACACCATCACTATTTGGACATTAGGAAAAAGTTCTTTACTATCAGAGTGGTTGATCACTGGAACACGTTGCCCAGGGAGGTGGTGGAGGCCTCATCCCTGGAGACATTCAAGGTCAGGCTTGATGGGGCTCTGAGCAACCTGACCTGTCTCTGCTTACTGTAGTGGGGTTGGATTACATGACCTTTAGAGGTCCCTTCCAACTCAATACATGCTATGATTCTATTTCCAGTAACACTGCCTTGAATAAAATCATGAGCCTTCTATATTAATTGCTAGCCATAATTCAAAGCAAGCTATCTAAAACTGTATTTTTTAAGGCAATGGTCACAGACAACTACATCTTTAAGTATCACAGTTCTCTAGTTTGTCTACACTATTAAAGATATTCAAATAAAAACCTCAGGAATTTTGATCTCTGGAAAGCATGTCTGCAAGCCTGTGTCCTCAGTCTCCTATATAGTTAAAAAAAGATCTTTTACAAACATACTTTGTAAGCTTTGTAAGGCACTTGACACCATCTCCCACAACATCCTGTTGAAGAAGCTGGCGGCTCATGGTGTAGACAGGTGGACTCTTCTCTAGGTTAAAAACTGGCTGGATGGCCAAGCCCAGAGGGTTGTGGTAAATAAAGTTAAACCCAGTTGGCAGCTGGTCACAAGTGGGGTCCCCGGGGCTCAGTTCTGGGGCCACTCTCGTTTAACATCTTTATCAATGACCTGGATGAGGGGATTGAGTGCTCCCTCAGCAAATTTGCAGATGATATGAAATGAAGCGAGAGTGTCGACCTGCTTGAGGGTAGGAAGGCTCTGCAGAGGGATCTGGACAGGCTGGAGCGAGGGGCTGAGGCCAATTGTATGAGGTTTAACAAAGCCAGGTGACAGGTCCTGCGCTTTGGTCATAACCCCAGCAATGCTACAGGCTTGGGAAAGTGTGGATTGAAAGCTGCACACAAAGTAGCACCCAATCCTTTTAATTTAATAATGATCACCACACTGTAGTTTCCCATAAATAGAGGTGTTTTAATTGCACTCAATCATTAATTCAAGTAGCACATTTATCAGATCATTAGATAAGTATTTCACTAATGTTAAGAAATCAAATCGTTGGGCAAATCTGGTAACCTACAGAGCAAAGATAGGCAAGAAGAAAGGAGCTTAACTCTGCATCTTAATTATTTTCTTCTCACAATCTGCAATGAAACTATAAGTGTTCTGAGCCATTAAAAAGAAATCTCAGTGCTAAGTGACCTGCACCAACAGCGCAAGCTAGCCAAAGCAAATGCTTTCACCCATGTGTTTGTCATACCTCTTAACCTGGATACTTGAGGCTGTTCACAGAAAGCTAAGGATTTCCTTGCACAGGGAAGGCAAGAAAAGTGTTCACAGAACTAGGCAAACCACTTTTCCACTACTTGTCCTTTCACTGCTGCAGGCAAGTAGTCATAAATTTGGAAGGCAATTGTTTAAATGCAATTTTAAGAAAAATACTTCATATCATCATTCAAAGAATCTCATGTATGTTTCGGTACCCAAATGCTGTAAAGGATCATAGTTATTTTCATTAAGAGACTGCAAAATTTGTGATTGCTCCTAATCAACACCCACTTCGATGTAAATTACCAACCAGCATTCCCTAATAGATAGGACTGGAAAGAAGACTTTTGCAGAGCATATCTTTGCTCTTACACTTTCTGATGAGAAGCACTTGCAACAGAAGTTGCCTGAATGGCAGCTCTCACATTATATATGATGCCTCTGAAAAACTTGTGTGGGGTTTGGCTTTTTCTTTGTTTTTTTTTTTTTTAATTTGTTTTGTTTGTTTTTAATGATTAAGTTCTTATAGCTAGGCTGAATGATTAGGATCTCTACTGAAGCTAAGTTTCCCTCCAGGAGATCACATCCAATTGGCATTCAGTAGTCTATGCACTCAGTCACTGACAGACAAATATCCAAATCACAAGATTGGATCACTACATTCCTTGATGTACTATTGCAAATCAAATCCAACTTGACTGAGCATAGGGACTAAAGTCCCTGGAGGTGATTTCTCAGAAGGCAGGAGTTACACTGTGTGAGGAAACTGCCAGTACTGTTGCCTACTCTGTTTCCTACCCACAACAGCAAGAGGATTTCTGTCTCCTGGGCTGTCAATCTATTATCTTTCATCAACATTAAATTAATACATAATAAATACAGGTTTTTAAAAACAGTTTTTATGAGAATGACTTTATTACCCACAGGAATCATTATGAAACTGCATTAACAATGAGAAGGAAATAGTAAAGCTATTAAATTCAGCATTCAGTACTGAAATAATCTGTCTGTTCTGGGAAACCATAAAATGAAAACATGATAGTTACACAAAGACCAGAAAAATTATCAAAACGGTATTCTACTGACCACTGATAGGTTATACAGTTGGAAAAACATTTCATAGACAATCATCAGCTTTCTTCTGTTAATTGGTTTAAAAATATTTATTTTCTTGTAGATGAGATTATCAAACGTATTCAGTAATGTCACTACATTTAGATTGCAAACTTGCTGGTAGTTAGCAGCATCCCTTGCAGACAGGAGTATAAGCATTAAATCAGTTTGCTTTTTTCTCCAAAATTTATCTTTGCTTTTTTAAAAGTTATCATTATGTTTATTTTCCAGACTGTCAGAAAGCAAAAAAAAAAAAAAAAAAATATATCCATAGCAAATAGTTGTGGTCACAGATGTGCCAAATAAGACAATATACCATATTCCGTTTTGGTTTTGTTTCTAAATAGAAAGTAGGGCAATAAAAAACCTAAAATAGCTTTCTCTCAAACTCCAACCATCAATGAAGATTTTATTTTAATTTGATTAAAGTAGGTGTGTGGAGCTTCTTTTTCCTTTTTGTGTTAGGGTGGAAGTTTAAGTGGAAAGACTGAGAAAAACCATTGTACAGCTGTTGTGTCCTAAAACCTTTTTATGAGGAAAACTGATTCACTCACATTATGGAGCAAACTGGATTCTAAAGTCCTATCGTGCTCTCATCTTCGCCTTCTCTTGTAATTTTGAATACTGCATTTACTGTAAAACAGACTACTGTTGATTTTCAATGTCTTACAGTTATTGACAACTAATGAGTAGAGAAAGGACATTGTTCTTTTCTCTGCATAATCCTAGACTTGATACTTGACTAACTGAAGTTTCAAGAATGTCAGTGCAATTACTAGTAAATTCTGCAGAAATTCATACTAGAAGTTTTACAAGAAAAAGGTCATGTCCACTACCGGAAGCAACAAACTGCC